>NQII01006769.1:74377-100385 GCA_002778355.1 Clitarchus hookeri
GGGGGCTACAACAAGATATTAGGCAGGCGCACCAGTTTTTTTGGCTCTTCAGTGTAACTTGTACAGTAGTTACAAATACTGGAAATAAGTGTGTGGCCTACTCAAAACAAATCAATTTGCAAGGCGTTTCGTAGTAATTACTTGGTTGCCACATTTGATGGTAACCGGTTGATTGATTCCCGAGATATGACAAAAACGGTGTCGCTATCTTACAAAAAGGCGTACAAAATATAGCTTACATTTAATAGTTGAACATGTAAAAATGTATGTTTTCCACCTATTCCAAGAAAATCTTACATTGTGCACCGTGACGGTCATTATCTGATCTTCACATCGGCACTGATAACGAGCTCGGTTGATCAACAAAGAAGGATCTTATTCTTATTGGTAAACAATAGCTTCTATCATTTTTAAGAAATTCAATATTAGGGAACAATTGCTTTAATCATTTCTAAGAGATTCAATATAATTCGCGCTGTTTTGTTATGAAACCTCTTTATGTCAGGGTGACTGAGATAACGTCTCGAAGATAAAAATGCGGAGATATTAAAGATACAGTCATTCCAGTGAGGTAGATTGAAGTCTTTCGCGTGTTGACCAATGCGGTTTTAGAGCTGGATTACCCAAAATACGTTGATGGATTATTAAACTAAAATCGTTTAGTAAGGAAATCAATGTGACTCTTCATAAATTTAGTTCTATATTAAAGAACTGTAATGCAAAATAAAACAACCTTGTTTTTTTTTTTTTGCAAAATTAGGATTTCTGTCAGTAATAACACTACACTAATACAAAACAGAGTTGAAATGTAAACTTTCGTGGAATGAACCGAGTACTGTATTGCACAGGGATTTCCTCGTTAAAAGTTGGTTTCGTAGCCTACCAACTGAAGACCAGCTCGAAGCTGCGGGGGTAAAGCGGTCAGACCACTCGCCTCCCACCCCGGTGGACAGGGTTCGTTTCTCGGCGAGGTGAGTCCCGATCTTCAAACGTGGGGAATGTGTCGGACGTTTCCGTACTTTATTGAGTTTCCTCAAGGTACTGTCATTTCCCCCACCATTACGTTCCGTTACTGCTCCATTTCCACTTCACCTTCACATCCATCGACACTTGAGACCTCCACTATTAACCGACGCCCAAATACCTCACTAATTCATGACCCCTCCGAGACCCTGAAACCTAAACTAGCCTGCTGGCTGCCATGCCTGAATAAATATGTTTGCGGTGTAAATAAATCCGCTTATATACTTCAGTAAATCAACCGCTGGTACATATTTGAAGAATAAAAATAAACTGTAATGCATTTTTCAGGAAAAGTACAGTATGAATGGGATTCGAATTTGCAGGCTTTCAAAGCACTTGCCGTATGCCTTATTCGCTTTTAAAAATTATTAGATTCTTTGATAACCCTGATTACTTTCGACCCATACATCGAATGAGTAATTTGTCTAACTTCACGTTGATTTTATGTCTTCAAGGGATACACAGAATAAGATGATATGATTACTTTGGCACCACTATTGTCCTGCTTATGCGTCTGCTGAAATATTAAATTTAATAAGCGTTATCTCTACAAACAAACTCTAGTGGGAACTCGAATTGAGTCTTTCAATTTCACACCGGAAGCGGGCTTTCCAACTACGCAAAGGAGGCTAGTTGAAAACGGAGTTCGACACGTGCTCACAGTTTATGTGCGTTGTATACTGTTATGTATGGAACTTAGATGGTTGAGGATCTCAAAAATAAGCAATACTTCCGAAAAGTTTAACTTTCTGCTTTAATCACTTATTCTAGAGCACGCAGCGTAACAAACTAACTCCAGGGGCAACAACTTCCAAACAAACTACTCGTAACTTAACCTATTTTAGACGCTCGAGGACAGGAAAACAGATTCAGCCAAGCTACCTTATTACGTGCACGTCATGTGGTTCACACACAACAATTAGAACTTGACGTAACAAGGATGGAAAATTCTTAATCAGGTCAAAGATGATTTTTGTAAAGTGAGAAGGAAAGCACAAAAAAAAAACTGGAATTATCGTTGAACAGAACCATTTGGTGGTATACACTTAAAATGCACCGATTCTGTAGGCGAAGAAGTATAGGAGACAAAAATTGAAATCAAGGTTATACAGAGTTCGAACGTATCTCTATAGCTTCTTTCCAGTTAGTTTAGCGTCTTATAGCCCATTTTTTTATCGCCCCAGCACAAGTAAAAATTAACATTATAATGAACGTAATGGCTTCAATCCATACGTGGTTCAGTGGCACTGAACTTTTTTTTTTAGAAACGTAAATGCGTTACTAGGCTATTCACGGTCAAGTAAGCACTTTTAAAATCAACAATTGAAAAAGAACATTACTGCCCATAACTACATATTCTTACAATACGCCTGAGAGGTGTATCTGAGTTCTTGAGGGATAGAGGTATTAATAAAAAGAAAAGAACTAGATTTGATATTTAATTTATTTACACAGCTATTATTTATAGCATTTATTATATATGTTCATTATTAGTATTTTTATTTCTCAATGAACGNGGTCAAGTAAGCACTTTTAAAATCAACAATTGAAAAAGAACATTACTGCCCATAACTACATATTCTTACAATACGACTGAGAGGTGTATCTGAGTTCTTGAGGGATAGAGGTATTAATAAAAAGAAAAGAACTAGATTTGATATTCAATTTATTTACACAGCTATTATTTATAGCATTTATTATATATGTTCATTATTAGTATTTTTATTTCTCAATGAACGNAATTTATTTACACAGCTATTATTTATAGCATTTATTATATATGTTCATTATTAGTATTTTTATTTCTCAATGAACGCAATATTTAATTTCTATTTAAACTCTAATTAACGTCCTTCTCATTCTCTCTGTTTGGTTATTGTCAATTAACTCATACGCATCATTAACACACGTTTAGTCTGTCCATTGCCATCATTTGTAACGTCTTTAACTCACGCATACAGTCCAATAGTCCAAACTGCCAGTCGCACCCTTCACTGCTCTGATGCTCGCAGTCGCAAATTTTCCTCCCGCTGGTCACTTCTAGCGCTATTCATCGCACAATCATCCAGACTCCCGACTCTAATAAAAACTGCCGGCTCGGAAACACGTCGCACTTTTATACTATCGCTGGTCTTACTCTGGAAGGTTCAACGCACCCCGAGTCACGCTGAGAGAAACTAGGACAGTAGTAATGACCAGAATACTCTTCCAATGATATCCGATACCCAAGGTCAGAAGCGGCACGCGCCCTGATAGACATAACAGGCATTCTTTATAAACATGCCTTTGTGAAAAGCCGCGGTATCTCCAGTTGCAACTGATAACGTGCTCATTCATAAATCATCCGTGCCTCGCACGCTCGCAGAGCGGCCAAGTGTAACAATATATGTTATGATAAACATTGGTATGCACGTTCCCCTAATACTTGACATTGTATTGAGACTATAATATTTTAATTCATGGCTACTGAAGTCAAGAGTTTCTTGTTTTATATGCATTCGAGCACAAATTTGCAAATTATCAACACATTTCATTTTTCTAAAAATTCCGTGGTTTCACTTGGTTGTCGCTTGAATGAAGTGCGTAGGTAATAACAATGTCACTTTTTACATTTGGTAGAAGAATACAAAATTGTAACAAAAGTAGATCCTCAGCAGGGCTTACGAAAGTGCTCAATTAACCGTGAACAGACTATAGCAAATATTTTCTCAGCATTATTTAAATTAAAATAATCTTAAAACAAAGTTCAGTAATTTAAACATTGCCAGTTTAAAATAAATTAAATCATAAAACCCCTTTTCCTGATTCACTTGCAACGTTTTTGGTAGCAATCTAGTCAGCAAAATATATACGTTGATCCTGTTTCTTCTAAGGCAGGGTTAGCACACACGAGACGAACGGAGGCTGATGCCAGACTAATATGGTGTTCTCGGCCAGCCTGGAGAATGGCTGAGGCGTGACGAGACGTGGACGAAGCGGCGGAGGAATTCTGCGGCGAAGGACATAGGAAAACTCCCAAGAAACCACTTCCCTCCCCCCGGGTAATCGGCAACGTCCGCCACGTTTCCTATGTGTAAAAGTGTAGACAAGGATCTGTCGCAGATCGCGGAGTGAGAGGTCGAATTGCTGTAATATTAGCACATCTGCCTAAGGCACTGAAAGTGATTATGCTACATACAGTAATAGCATGGGATTTTTTTANGCTGTAATATTAGCACATCTGCCTAAGGCACTGAAAGTGATTATGCTACATACAGTAATAGCATGGGATTTTTTTTAATTGTTTACTTAAAGGGCCCACCTACCTGGCGCTTGAACTGAATTGCAGAGTGTTTGAAATACACGTTTTTCTAGTACACTATTGAACATGTGTCCAATGTGCTGATGTACGAAAAGAGCAAACACTTCATACGAGGCCCGTCAAGTGCTTTAAAGACGTCGCACACATCAGAAACATCATTTCGGAGAACTCCAACATAGCTAAAAACGGCTTTTACANGCTGTAATATTAGCACATCTGCCTAAGGCACTGAAAGTGATTATGCTACATACAGTAATAGCATGGGATTTTTTTAAATTGTTTACTTAAAGGGCCCACCTACCTGGCGCTTGAACTGAATTGCAGAGTGTTTGAAATACACGTTTTTCTAGTACACTATTGAACATGTGTCCAATGTGCTGATGTACGAAAAGAGCAAACACTTCATACGAGGCCCGTTAAGTGCTTTAAAGACGTCGCACACATCAGAAACATCATTTCGGAGAACTCCAACATAGCTAAAAACGGCTTTTACANAAGTGCTTTAAAGACGTCGCACACATCAGAAACATCATTTCGGAGAACTCCAACATAGCTAAAAACGGCTTTTACAAAGCTCTATAGCTCAAAATATACGCGTCAGGTAGATACAAAATACTTAAAGCTCATGAACTGAACCTTGCTACAGACTTTCCTCGTGTAAATTGATAGGGTCGCCGCTTAAAGTATCATAGGTGTACGCAGCACGACCGCACTGGACGCCAGTTCAGAGCTCTACGCGTAGCGGCGATGGCACACATGATGAGCTAACAGCATAACCCTTACCGCTCCCGCGCTTCTCGGCCTCAAACACGGTAAACAGTTCTAGATAGGCATGCTCCTTAAGGCTCGGCTTCACCACCTTCTGCAGAAATTATTCGTTTTCACGTCATAATTTCGAATTCATATTAATTACTTATAATGTAATAGAATAGAAAATTTACATTTTACCATTTGTTAAATATTTTTGTGTGTAATTTTAATTGTGTGTTATCTGCTTGTTGTAAAAAGTCGAGAACATATTTATATTTCATCAGTAAGGTCTCGCCTTTTTGCAAGCAGGAAATATAACACACAGTGAAAATTAAATTTAAAAAAAATCGAACAACTAGTAAATTGTAATTTTTTGATAGTCAAACATTTCCAATAATAAATCTGAAACTGAAATTATGACACGAAAACGACAAGCCGAGCCGAGCCTTTAGTGAACCAGACATAAGCGCAATTGCAGCTCTGCAGCTTATTATTAAATATAAACCTAGTCATAGAGGTAAGAAAGCCATTCAAGAATTTCTCTACGTTTTTGGAATTTTTTATCTGGGCACGAATCTGTGTAATCGCTTCCAGTTGCCCGTGACGTCGGCATACATGATGCGCAAATGTTTCGCTACCTGATAAAGAGAACGAGCCGAGGTAGCTTCTCGGCTTCTGGGTTTCATCCGCGTCAAATGTCTCCAACACTCCCATCGACATCGACACTGACGCGGCTGTAACCCAGAAGCCGCTGTCCAGCAGACAGTGGCCGCGAAAGCCTGCGAACTACACTGAAGAGCAAAAAAAAAACTGGCACACCTGCCTAATATCGTGTATGACCCCCCCGAGCGCGCAGAAGTGCCGCAAGACGACGTGGCATGGACTCGACTAATGTCTGAAGGTATGCAGGAGGCAATTCACACCATGAATCCTGCAGGGCAGTCCACAAATCCAAACGGCACCAATTTTGAAAGGGTTGCACGTCGGTCACGTTTAATGATTCTCGTCAGTCGTCGTTTGTCTCGTTATCTCAAGATTTTTTTTTCCGGCCGCAGCGATGTCGAAGATGTGATGTTTTACCGGATCACGTTAAAACTCACTTAAATCTTGATAACCTGCCATTGTAGCAGCAGTAACCGATCTAGCTGCCGACCGCATCGCGTTACTCTGATTGGTTCCATACCTCTGTTATTTGCATACGCACGCCTATACCAGTTTTTATGGCTCTTCAGTGTATATTTGAATTGATTATTTGGGTCTCCACACGATCATAGAGTATATAAGTACACAGAAACGAAATAGCGTGCCAGTTCCTTTTGATTAGCTACACGAGGCTCTAGGAATGGGCATTGTGTGTGATTGGCTACTGCGTGCTGCGAACGGCTCCCTATTGGCTGGTCTGCAGGCTGGCAAGTTACCAGACGCTGTTGGGAGAACGGTGTTCTATCAGGTTGCTGGCCGGTGACGTCATTTTGCTGACATGCGCTGCTGGGGTACGCTGTATAAGCCGTTGTTTCACCTCTGTATTCTTAAGCACTCTGCGGCACGATGGCGCCAAGAGCATACGAAAGTGACTACAGTGCTACCTTGTGCACAGTACACAAATTATCAGGGTTTCCCAGATGGCGCAGTCGGAAATTCTGTACAGAATATAAAAAAAGTTTAAAAACGAATTTATGTTGTAAGAAATACAAACTACCATCTAGATACATATTTCATTCTAATGATGATGCACACGTGACGTTAGAAGTTCTGCGGTTACACTATACAGTATTATAAAATATTTTCGAATAGTAAAACTTAATTATCGCTGACAAAAACCGAAAAAAGAAGCACTTTAAATTTCCTTCTCTGATTGACTTACGAACCATCTTGGGAAACGAAACCGTATTTCATTCTTATGCACAGTAAGTAGCTTATGGTGTGAAGGGTCCTCGATTCGAATCCCAAATATTGCGTGGACGAAGTGCCGCTTTCAGGTGTAAACTTGATTATAGTTTAGTGTGAAAACCAGCTCCAGATATATGCTTCCCAGCATACATAAAGGAGTTTATAAGTCACCAAGTAAAAAAAAAAAAAAACGCTGTTGCAACGCTAGCGCCATAATTTCTCCGCTATTTACTGCGAGGTGTTATCCGAGGACAAGAAGTCTAGCGTGGCAATGGTAAAAGCTTTTTTTTTTAAATCGTATAAGGCTACAAGAGTAGTGATTACGCGATAACATGCGTTTTCCTGATTCCGTTCTCAGTATCTTAAAAAAAAAAAAAAAAAAAAAGGCACAAAAAAGGTAGTGCATGTTATGTGTCTAATTGCTCGCGGCCTTATAGAAGACCTGTTCTTGAAGCTTCAAGGGTTCTGGCAGTACGTCAAGAGTTCTGGGAACATGTTGCTCAGTAGCGGAAAAGTTTACTGCGCCAGTGTCAGCGCTCGCTGATACGCAGCCAAGGATGTTATCGTGGCGCGTCGGTGTTGTAACGGCCGGTACGCTACGCCACGGTAAACAAGGCACTCAGTTGTGAGGTTGCGTGGACACCAGAGCCTTCCCTGGAACACTGCACACGCCTTGGGTTCTATTGGGGAGGGGAGAGGGGGAAAGGAATTAGGAATTACGCTCGATTATCTATAGCCTCCGGGAAATACACTGCTAATCGGTCCCACCTCTAAACATTCCCACATTTGCGATGTAAAAGCGGCTCTCCGGTTATTTTCTAGATGTGTAAGAGAGAGGTGTCGCGCAAAGTGCAGCTCTACAAACCCGGTTACACGACTACAGTCAAATGTTTATGGAGAGGGATAAGACTGCTTGCGAATGAAATTTTTCTCTGACCAACAAAACCCTTTCTTGTTTATCTTATACTTCACGTTTAAAATCTTTGGATATGTTAAAAGCTAAATTTTGTGCCTGCTACTGTATACCAACTTGTTAATTACTTCTGACGAAAGTAAGGAAGGAAAGCCTTGACATTTCCGTCGCAGTTGTACTTCCTTGAAAAAACGCAGAACTTTTTCCGGTCTGAGATTAAACCTATGTGCTCTTCCTGTTGGCAAACCCCGCTTCCATGCTCACGATCACGATAAGAATATCTCGTACCCGACCCGAGCACACAATGCACTGTCTTGGCGTAGTTAGCTTTTAAGAACTTTACGCATTTTATGTTTATTGAATTTAATAATTTGAACTGCGACATATTCTTAATTTATTTCATATATAATCAAATTATTTTTATTCGATAAACAT
Organism: Clitarchus hookeri; assembly: GCA_002778355.1. NCBI lineage: Eukaryota > Metazoa > Arthropoda > Insecta > Phasmatodea > Phasmatidae > Clitarchus > Clitarchus hookeri. Next base: position 82,690 of record NQII01006769.1, read on the forward strand.
AGAAGTAAAATGTTTTAACCACACAAATAAAACAAATTGTTGCAATGAAATTCTTACAAGAATGCCCGAGGGGCGTATCCGAGTTCGTGAGGGATGGCGGTCTTAATAAAAATAAAGGAATTAAATTCAAGTATTATATTTATTCTCAATACTACAAACAGTCAAACATCTGTTATTTACCAGTCTGAGCGGCCTATTAACTCTCATTAGTCTTATTGAGCGTAACATTTAATTACTATCTCCATTTCAATTAAAGTCATTATCACAGCCTTTACTCTTGCTAATGTCTCTTAAACTACTCCAATTACTTCCACATGTTTAGTTAAAACTGTCTATTTCGTACGTCCCGAATGTCTTTTCACTCACGCATCCAATCCAGAGTCCCGCAGGTCAGTCCCACTCTTCACTGCACACAAGCTCGCCGGCACACTCTAGCAGATCGCTGCAGTCGTCCCTCGCCGCTCCGGAATCGCCCAACTGTCACTTAAGGTCGCACGAGACGCCAAATTCTCGGCTCTTAATCACACTCCCTCAGACGCCCTCACGTGGTATTTATACTTAAGGTAGGTGCAGTCTAGAACGTTCTCGGCAATCCAAGTTGTTCTGGGAAAGGTAATGATGGTAAAGACGCTATTTCTGCGTGATAAATGGAGAAATATGAGCTTCTCAGCGTCAGTGAGGCGCGAGGTGCGATAAGTTATCGGCGTGTCCGACGGCGTCCTTTATGTTAGGCCGCTCGCTTTGTTTAACGTTACAAACGTGACCTCCAGCTCTCGGCGCCTTCTCACGCGAAGGAAACTACGGGCAGCGACGTGCAAAACGCAGCACTGCCCCCTCCTCTAGTCTATTCGTTCCGAACAGACACTGCAACATACGAACCTTCGTAGAGTGCCAGACGGTCCATGTGGACAACCTTCGACTTCGCCCGAGAGCCTCGATGACAAATCTGAAATACCGCATTATTAATATTCTTCAGAATCCTGTAGAGGCCTTCCCAACATTTCTGTAGCTTCGGGGGTTGTACAGTCACACCAGTTGTCCTTCTTGAAATACCTTGCCCGACATTCTCCTATCATATCGCGTCTTCATCCTGTCACTATTTATTCTGATGTGCTGTCAAGCAAAATCATGAATGCCTACAAGTCTGTTATGTAATTCTATGGCATAATCAGGGTCTGTAGCTTCCTTTTCTATCGGTCGGCCAAACAGTAGGTCACTAAGGAGGTGTAGCTCTCTTACAAACAGCATTCTTGATGGTGTTACCCTTGTGGACTCGTGAAATTCTGAGCAGTAAGCAAGAAGAAACAATGACACCTTTGAATCCGAGTCCTTTTGGTTGTCTGCCACAAAGATCAACAGGTACTGTTCAAGAGTGGGGTTAAACCTCCGGACAATTCCGTAAGGCTGTAGTCCTAGTTTTTTTTTCATCTTCAGAATTATCACCTCCTGGAAGACCGCAGCATCAAAGTTTCTTCCTTGATCAGAATTGAGTTCTAGTGGTACCCCAAATCTCGAAAAAACATGTTCTATGAGTGCCTCAGCCACAGCAGTATGTGCTTCCTGGTTAGGGAGGGAAATTACCTCAGGCAACTTAATAAAATAATCTTGATCCACCAGTAGATACCGATTACCCCTCTCTGTGACAAGCAAAGGACCTAGAATGTCCACTGCCATCCTTTAGAATGGGGCTCCATCATTGTATTTCTGGAGGTGACCTTGTCCTCTGGTCCTTGGGCCCTTCCTCACATTGTAGGTGTCGCACAATCGGCACCACATCTCAACTTCCTCCCGACAATGAAGCCAGTAGAATTTCAGTCTAACTTTGTCTAGGGTCTCAGTAACACCAAAGTGCCTACTGGCTGCCACATTATGTAGANCCAGTAGAATTTCAGTCTAACTTTGTCTAGGGTCTCAGTAACACCAAAGTGCCTACTGGCTGCCACATTATGTAGATCTTTTAAGACTTCTGGAACCCTTCATTCCGGAAGGACGAACTGTAAAGGTATGTGTTTTCTATCAATACATTCCCAGTTTCTGTAAAGTACAACATTCTTCAGTACCAGGGAATTCCATCGTACCCAATATGCTTTGACTGCTGCGCTCAGACTAGATATCTCTTCCTATTTTGGCCGAGAGCCAGCTTCTTTCCACTTTAATCATGGCTGCAAAGTGGGATCATTAAGCAGATCTTTCCTAATGCCCTCATAACTTCAGGTAGGTGACCCATCACTAGATAAAGAACCTTGAATTCTTGTTGTTTATATCATCGGTGATTCACCATTAATTACTTCCTGGCGTTCGCAATGACGACTAAATATCTCACATGGCCTCCTAGACCATGAATCTACATTGCTGTGAAGGCATCCAGATCTGTGCTGTATTTTAAAGTCACATTCTAGAAGATGCTGTATCCAACAGGCTATTTGATGTTTGGGGTTCTTGAAATTTAGTAGCCAGACACAAATTTCAGTTTTATTTTGGTCTACTAGAGCCACCTCGTACTGCCAGTACTCACTCTTTATGTCCAAAGTAGAAAGCCATTGTGAACCTGCTAGGCTGTTTAATGTGTCATCTATCCTCGGAAGCAGATACGAGTATTTCTTGGTCACATTATTAAGCTGGCAATAATCTACGCAAAACCTCAGAGAGCCATCTTTCTTCGTAACAAGAACTATGGGGGATGACCATGGACTAACTGATGGTTCTATCACATCTATATCCTTCATTTCCTTCAGAATTCCCTCATCTGCCTCATGCGAAGATAGTGGCAGTCGTCTTGGTGGCCGCTTTATGGGTCTGGCATCTCTTGTATCTTTGTGCTGGCAGGTCATGTTAGTCCGTCCAAGGTCATTAGGTACACACTGCAGTAATTCAGAGACCGTCATCTCCTGTCGCCAGTTAATATTTTCTTTTTTTTACTATCAGTTCCTCCAGTACTTCTGGTAAATGACATTATATTTGTTTTACTCTCGGATCTTCTTGATCATTTGCAAATACCTGTGTGATCTGCTTGCAAATACCCATCACGGCCCCCTCCTCCAGACGATTGGCACTATCGGACAAATTTATCATTCTTACTGGAAAACTGACAGAATTAGAAAATACCAAAGTTCTTGCTACAGCTGCTTTACCTGGCAATCCTCTCTGCTGGCTTAATTAGACCCAAACGTCTGACAAACTTTCCTTGACATCTAACTATAATGACAATTTCACTAGAAGCGGGCAGTACAGTGGGTTGGCCACGTACTATTGGGCAGCTAACTGGGGAGGACAAATCATGTCGTGTGGACACCACCAACTCTGTTCTGCCTACCCGTAGCACACCAAGTCGAGTATCGATACAGTACCCCAGCCTACGTAGCACATCAAGCCCCAAAATACATTAATCCTCTATTTCTGTTATGTTAACATCGTGCTCTATGCTAAGGTCAACAAGCGTGAAGATCACTTTTCTCTTACAGATGACTGGTGTGGTCTCACCTGTTACTTAAGTCAAATAGCACCGTGCCTTGCTATCGTCGGTAGATCCATGGGATGTCAGGGGAGGAGGAGGTCCGATGATGTCTGGTCTTACAACTGTTATGGTCGCCCCAGTGTCGATGACCATCTGACAAGGAAAATCAGTCAGGCTCCCCTCCACAAGTATTACATCCCAATCCTGTTCCACTGACCAGTACATCTAAGAACATTGGGGCCTTCCATCCAGCAATCACCGACTTTCGCCCCCTAAGAACGGTGTTTACAAGTTTTCCGAATGAAATTTGAGAGATTCCAGAATTTTAAGAGCAAAATGGCTATGAATATGACGCGAATGTGACGTAGTAGATAACTGGTTAAATTGAATTTGATATAAATTTGATATGTTTAAAAGCAACATTTGAACCAGTGGTATAATGTTGAGATGGTTCACGTTTAATTGAATCGCGAAGCCTGTTTTTTATGGAGTAATACTAATATCGCCTGGGGAAATTATATTGTTCATCTGTGTTACTTCAGACATTGTTTAGTATTTTTGCGTTGGTTTATATTTAACAAACCCTCTTACTATTTGTGTTTGTTTAAGTAAGTTAAAACAGTAAAATGTAATATTCTCCACTACCCTAGGTAGGTTTAGCTAATACGTAAAGCCAGGTTAGGATACTTAAATAAAAATATCTGATTGCATAGTATTCAGGGAGTAAAGTTTAATTTTTTTTGTAAATCATGCTTTTTATAGCGTATTTTTCAAAGTTCAAATGCACATAATCTCCGAAGTAACACGGAAGAACTATCCCGTGTAACTATCCACTTTTTCGCAGCGATGTTAGTTACATTTCGTGAGAATCTTATAATAAATATGTAGTTAAGTGTACATGCCAACTATAATCAGTAACCACATTGTGTCGAAAGACTGAACTGATGATTTTTTCCATTACAACAGCCACTATCACGTGGATGCAACTAAGGTTAAAACTGTTTACATAAACAAGACACTAAATATCTTATTACACTTTTTTCTGACAGAGTTGTGACGCATTAACACAAACCAGTGACAATACCTTTATTGTAAAAAGTTTGAATTCATTATAAAATCTTATGTAAACATACGGTGGAAATTCGTGAGCTGATAGGAAGTGGGGACTAAAAGAAGTACACTGAAGAGCCAAAAAAAACTGGTACACCTGCCTAATATCGTGTAGGGCCCCCGCGGGCACGCAGACGTGCCGCAAGACCACGTGGCATGGACTCGACTAATGTCTGAAGGTATGCAGGAGGCAATTCACACCATTAATCCTGCGGGGCAGTCCACAAATCCATAGGAGTGAGAGGCGGTGGAGATCTCTTCTGAACAGCATGTTGCAAGGCATCCCAGATATGCTCAATAATATTAATGTCTGGTGATTTATGTGGTCAATGGAAGTGTCTTAAGTCTGAAGAGTGTTCCTAGAGCCACTCGGTAGCAACTCTAGACGTGTGGGGTGTCGTATTGTCCTGCTGGAATTGTCCATTTCCTTCGGAATGCACAATGGACATGAATGGGTGCAGGGGATCGGACTGAATGCTTACGTATCTGTCACCTGTCAGAGTCGTATCTAGACTTATCAGGGGTCCCATTTAACACCAGCTTGAACAGTCCCCTGTTGACATGTAGGGTCCATGGATTCATGAGGATATATCCACACTCGTACACGTCCATCCACCAGATACAATTGGAAACGAGACTCGTCAGACCAGGCAACGTGTTTCCAGTCATCAAAAGTCCAATGGCGGTGTTGGCGGGCCCAGGCGAGGCGTAAAGCTTTGTGTCGTGCAGTCAACAACAGTACACGAGTGGGCCTTCGGCTCCGAATGCCCATATCAATGATGGTCCGATGAATATTCGCACGCTGGCACCTGCTGTTGATGCCCCAGCATTGAAATCTGCACCAATTTGAGAAAGGGTTGCACGTCTGTCACGTTTAATGATTCTCGTCAGTCGTCGTTTGTCCCGTTCGTTCACGATCTTTTTCCGGCCGCAGCGATGTCGAAGATTTGATGTTTTACCGGATTCCCGATATTCACGGTACACTCGTGAAATGGTCGTACGCGAAAATCCAAATTGTATCGCTACCTCGGAGATGCTATGTCCCATCTCTCGTGCGCCGACTATAACACCACGTTCAAACTCACTTAAATCTTGATAACCTGCCATTGTAGCAGCAGTAACCGATATAGCAACTTTGCCAGACGCTTGTTGTCTTATATAGGCGCTGCCGGCCGCATCACGTTATTCTGATTGATTCCATACCTCTGTTATTTGCATACACACGCCTATACCAGTTTTTTTTTGGCTCTCCAGTGTATTTACAGCAATTAAGACGAATTTAGGAAAGTATTTATGTCGCAGTTTATCATGTATAACGTTTTGTTTGGATTGGTAGCCATACTTTTTTCTGTTTTTTTTTAAGTTCGAGTAAGGACTGTTTCTAACGAGTTCTCAGTGTCATTAGATGAACTCTATCAGGGCCGCAGAAGTGTTGACTGTTACGCGTCACGGAAAGATACGCACCGGCTAAAATCAAACACTAATAAGGACTTTCAAAAGCCTTCAAATGATCATAAACCAACTACACGTGTGTCTGTGGACAGCAGAGGCCGTGGTTCCTGCGCAGGCATTTGTGGTGGCCACCATTATTGCGTATGCGCGTTTTCAGCCATAATTCTTCAACATAACATCCCAAATCCCCGTAAACTAACCTAGGATAGTGAGTGAAAACCTGTTCTTATGATTTAAACTATCTTTGAATGAGTGGCTCGTATTCACGCTCATGCGCAGTAGCCACGGCAGCGACTGTCCACAGGCGATCATGAGTAGAGAGCCGGGAATTTCGCGCATTCATTCGGCAACAAGCGAGACTCCACAATCCTCTGTGTACTCGAGCATCAGTTGGTAGTTCATTGGCTGTTGCTACGGTTTAACACCAGACGAGTTAGCATATGTTTCGGTTCTTGCTTTCCTTGCAGGATCGTTATTGGTTGTAAATCGTCAGGGGCGTGTCTCACAAACTGTGGCCCAATAGAAGCAGAAAGATGAGTGTACATGTTGTTGAAATTTAACTTGCTCTCAAATGTATTTGGCAACCCTGATCGCTAAATATACCCGCACACTTGGACGAAACGAAGAGACGCGCCGAGAGGGATACACCTCAGCTGTACCGCTCTACCATANAAATATACCCGCACACTTGGACGAAACGAAGAGACGCGCCGAGAGGGATACACCTCAGCTGTACCGCTCTACCATACCTCTCCCTAGGCCATCGTTGTCCTGATGTACTGAAACGATAATTCTGCGGTGCGATGTGGTTTCAAAACTTTCTGCTTTCCCTAAGATATTTCGTTATTTGCGTGATATATTTCAGTAACTGCTTTCCGCATACAGCATTTTAAGAAGTTATGTGGAAATAACTACATAATCCATATTTTCACTTTNTTTCAGTAACTGCTTTCCGCATACAGCATTTTAAGAAGTTATGTGGAAATAACTACATAATCCATATTTTCACTTTTGGTTGTTACAATTGATTTTCATTTGTTATGTAACGATCTGAAACGTCAAATAACAGTCATTCAACTTGACTAGTTATTCTAAAAGTGCACCATTTATTAGGCCTAATTATTCATGGAATACGCCACAAACTCTGTCAAACGGTAGAACAAAAATATTTGACATTACTGGCTGTTAAATATTAATAAATTAATAGCTGCTAGGAATATACAAAAATAATCGGACGTCTGAGTGAGTTAACTGCCCGGTGTGTTGCGTGTCAATGCCGCGTGAGCCGAGACAACACCGAGAGCACCCGGGAAAGGGGCGAGAGTTGCCGAAGGCGGCTCGGATCTCCTCGCTTCACTTACCCAAGCACACTTGCGCGACCCTACCCGACTTTAGCACCTGGCTCGTTGCGCTTCGTCTAAGCGTGCGGGCTTTATCCGTTTGCATTAAACATTTTCGGGCGGAAAAATATCTTCTCTTCAGCGGTCATGTAACGAGAAGGTCGAACCGGCAACTGTCGAAGAACAACCGCCGGCACGACTAAAAATATTTCTAAGCACCGATTCGGTAACCAGGTAGTTCGGAGCGCATAATCAGGAGATCTTGTCTTTCNACGACTAAAAACATTTATAAGCACCGATTCGGTAACCAGGTAGTTCGGAGCGCATAATCAGGAGATCTTGTCTTTCACTCATGTGCGAGGATGTGTGTCGGGCGTTAAACCCGAACTTAGACTGCACAGTAAAAATTAGCTGTACTTGTTACAAGATTTTCTTTGGAAACAGTTGCCAAATATTTTCTTGTAAGTCTACAAATGAAATATTGTATATTTATAACACATTATTGTATAAAATATACAAAATTGTTTATGTAGGTCAATATTTATAATAAACTTGATGTCTCCAAAATTGGCTTGTTGAAATTCAACGTTAGTTTTACACATACCACACAGAGATTTTATGAATTTTTGTCTAATTTATTTGCAGTGTTACAAAAATATCTTCAACAACTAGTTTCCAAATAATTCGTTGTAGAAATACAAAACAATTATACAGCATTTACATCACTGGCCACAAGAATATGTCCATTGGTAACAAGTAGTCACAAAACTGCTTTATTCTTAACAGTTGGTTTCCTTTTACTGACGTTGACGGGTTGAATGATAGAACTGAACCGACTACGCTCGGCCACGTACCCAGCTTGTCTCGCAGGCATTCTTGTCTGACGGGTGCGACGGATGTTTGTGAGTCCAGTTTAACTTGCCATCTGTTTTTGGAAAACGAAACCACAGTGCTATAGCTGATGGTGTGGAGGGTCTTCGATTCGAATTCCACGTATTGTGCAGGTGTAAGTGCCGCTTTCATGTGTAAACTGTGTTTTAGTTTAGTGTGCAAACCAACTACCGATATGCTTCCCAGCATACACTAGAGTGTTTGTAAGTCACCAACAAACGTATTTCTCTGTTCGCTGGTATTTCAATTTCAACTTTTCCGATGAAATTAAAAGTCATAATAGCCAGAAGTTGAAACCCTTTAACACAGGTGAACCAAGCGTCTGACTTCAAAGAAATGAAGCATGTCTCTTTTGTGACTTCAGTAAACACTGTATAGCTGAGAAACCAAACTTTGAGTTGAATAACTTTTGAAATTTGTACGAACCAAGATTTCAAGCTTAAGAACATTATTATTGTTATTTTATAAATATTTGCTATTTTTTTATGAAGTTTGCTTTTAGGCAGCTTTAACTATCCCTTTTCACATACAACCTTAGCAACAAAAAGAAATTTTCCAATTGTACCAAAAAATTTTCTCTTTACGCGACACTATTAGAAGCGGAAATGCGCGCACCGCATAGCAAACAGGTTTATATTTAAACAATACGTGTTTTACTGTCGCACCGCCATCGCGTAGTGATGTTGATTGTATTCGTAAACCAAAAATTAATACCTTTCGCAGGTAGACAAGTGAGTACGTACGCATGTATGTATGTTTGTACACTGTAAAAATGTTTTCAGTAAACTTCCTGACCTGCAATGGAAGTTTTTAAATCAATATTGGGTGTCAGGTAATTCGCGGATACGGACTGCATGCACCACACGAATCTGTAATCAAAACTAAGTAGTAAATATTCTTTGGTAAAAAAGCTTAAGGCCCCTAGTTTACGAGAAAAACGACCTTAAAGTAGATAAAATGACTTTATTTCGCGTTAAGCACAGCATACAGCATCAGAATACAAAACGTCTTATCGTCATAACAGGTGTTCGAAGTTTGCTATGCCCATTGCAATACATTTTTCCGCACGTTGTATGCATGCAGCATGCACGGAGCTTGGCCGCCGGATGCACCCATGGCCACTGCCATGTCCCAGTACCCACTGCGTGTGTAACCTCTTTGACACTACTGAGCTCGGGTCGTTACTTTACCGTACCTAACGACCGACACATTAGTTGCAGTAATGCCACATCACCTCACCTTTATGTAATTGGAATACCACATTTTTGTTACAATTGTTTTGAGATCTTTAATGTCGTTTTCTCGTAAAATAAGGGTCTTAAGCATTTTTACCAAAGGGTAATTTCTTCTTAGTTTTGATCACAGATTCATGTGATGCAGTCCGTATCCGCGAGTTACCTGACGCTCTATAGCTTATAGGCTGCAAAATTTACAATACATCAGGCTGAAAATATATAAATTCTGTTGTACGTAGCTGGGAACCTCACCACTCATTTGACTGTTTGCTGAACAAATGTAAGAAATACACTACGTCATAGGTCATCCTCGGTTACTTCACACTTTTCTAAAGGCCTGCTAAAGTTCTACTTCCTATATATTCCTCCGCCTCGTGTAAACAAAGCTTAACCGAATCTATCAAATTACATCAAAAAGACAGCGTACCGCATTCGTGCGCACTCAGTGTAATACAATTTTGCCTAAGAACTATTTCTTACTAGGCATTACTAACACGCATATTTTATCCCTGTTTATATTTATATTCATTATAGATGAAGTAACATAATTAATAGATAAAATAAAGTAAAAGTTCCATTCAGCAAAAAATAAGGTAATTTTATGTCAACACAAAATATGAAACGTTTGTGATCCATGACATGTACAGGAAAAAACCAAACACATCATACATGGGATGATTTTTCAAAGGTTTAATGAAAAAAGTATGAAGAAATCGCAAATAGACTATATCAGGGGTACTCAAACTGCGGCCCGCGGGCCTATTCTTTGTGGCCCGCGCTCGCCGGCTTCAGTAGATACAAGTTACCAAATTCTTATTTTTAGGGTGTCTGTTACAAAAATAAAAAAAGCAATAAATAATACGAATTTGTTAAAAGTTAAAGTCACTGATGAAATTAGACGATATTTTTCATTATTTTATCAGTCAGGCGACTTCTGTACATATTGTTGATGTACTACCTCCGCCCGCCATCACCGTATCGAACGAATAACAAACGACTTGCAAGACAATACACGTCACTCTGAATTTTAAATGTCATCGAATTGCCTACCTACTTTTAGTTAACAAATATTATTAGGTCAAGTGTCGTAAGTGCGGCCCGCGGCGGTCTTAGTTTTTCTTTATGGCCCCCTAAAAAAACGTCTGAGTACCACTGGACTGTATGAAAAAAAAAATACCGCTCATGCTTTCTCTTTTTGCATATACAATAGTGTTTTACATTAGCTAGAAATGTCTTAAGTGTGGGTAGCCTTTGCATTCGTATATGATTTATAAACACAGCTCTTCACAAAAGAGTTTAAGATCACAAAGAAATACACCCACACGCCATCAAGTTACTATACAGGTGTGTTCGAAAATTAAACGCCCAAACTGCGGGAGGTGATTCCTTATGAAAAATAAAGTCGAATATATAAGACATAATATACCTAAACAGAAAATTAAAGGAGATATGAGCCTGTGAAAATTGGGTTTTGAAAACGTATTTCCGTCGAATGCCTTGTACTTTCTGCCAGTGGTAGGGATGGCGGCGATTTACCCACAGTACGTCCCACGCGGTTGAATGGGACACGCCCATTTAGCGCGCTATGGAGCTTGTACTAGTGGAGGGCATGTCGTTGAAGTGCTGACGTATCACTTCCTCAAGCCGAACAGTGCACGCATACCGAGGACGGCCAGCATTACGCATGTGTCTCTCCAACATGAGAAGCATACACTGAGGTGACAAAAGTCATGGGATAGCAATATGCAAATATACAGATGGTAGTAGTATCGCGTACAAAATTTATAAATGGCCATTGCATTGGTTGGGCTTTCATTTGTAGTTAAATTATTCACGTGAAAAGGTTTCTGACGTGATTATGGCCACACGACGGGAATTAACACACTTTGAACGCGGAATGGTAGTTGGAGCTAGACGCATGGGACATTCCACTTCGGAAATGGTTGGGAAATTCAACATTCCGAGATCCACAGTGTCAAGAGTGTGCCGAGAATACCTCATTTCAGGCATAACCTCCCACCATCGACAACGCAGTGGCCGACCGCCTGCACTTAATGACCGAGACCAACGACGTGTGCGCAGAATCGTCAGTGTTAACAGACAAGCAACACTGCGTGAAATAACCGCAGGAATCAACGTGGGACGTACGATGGACGTGTTCCGTTAGGACAGTGCGGCGAACTTTGGCTAAACTGGGCTGTGCCAGCAGAAGACCGACTCGCGTGCATTTACTAACAGCACGACATCGCCTGCAGCGCCTCTCCTGTGCTCGTGACCATATCGGTTGGACCCTAGACGACTGGAAAACCGTGGCTTGGTCAGATGAGTCCCGATTTCAGTTGGTAAGAGCTGATGGTAGGGTTCGAGTGTGGCTCAGACCCCACGAATCCATGGAACCTTGTCAACAAGGAACTGTGCAAGTTGGTGGTGGCTCCATAATGGTGTGGGCTGTTTTTACATGGAATGGACTGTGTCCTCTGGTCCAACTGAACCGATCATTGACTGGAAAGGGTTATGTTCAGCTACTTGGAGACCACTTGCAGCCATTCATGGACTTCATGTAACCAAACAACGATGGAATTGTTATGGATGATAATGCGCCATATCACCGGGCCACAACTGTTCGCGATTGGTTTGAAGAAAATTCTGGACAATTCCAGCGAATGATTTGGCCACCAAGATCGCCCGACATGAATCCCATCGAACATTTATGGGACATAATCGAGAAGTCAGTTCGTGCACAAACTCCTGCACAGAAAACTGCATAAATCTTACCAAAAAACTCTAGTTTATTTACTTATTTATTTTACGAATCCATGCTGGAAAACGCTGTGTTCCGGAGAGCGAAAATGTAATTAAAAATCAGAGTTGCATTGAAATATTTGATTTTTTGTTTACTAATTACTGATATTAATAGGTAAACAGAACCAAACATAATTTTATAAACTCTACAAATATAGAAAAATTCAAAAACGACATGTTGATATACAAAATTAAAAAAAAAAAAAAAATGCATCGTGAAAACATAAGAAATGAATGTTTAAACTACAAATTTTGATGTTGTAGTGGCTGGTTGAGTACAGAGACAAAAACCTAATTGGACTACGAAAAACATCAACTATTTCTCAAATCATCCATTGCCAGTCTACAACAGATTTCTTAAAGTTGATTACAAGTCTCATAAAAATATGAAATCCTGAATTTAAAATCGTTTAAATTATTGATGCAGTGAATTAGTACAATGAATATTTATGTTGCCAAAGCATGGGGAAATTAAAATATATTTTATATGGTTTTCATTAACTGTGTCGAGTATTTTTAAACGATAAAATAATACAAAAATAAATACCTTTCACTTCCGTGTACTGAACCGAGACTTACCCGGGTCTTATCTAATGACTGTGGAGTGGGGAAGGTTCAAGTTGCGGAACAGTCCCGGCTTTCACCTGAACTGACAGTGGAAAAGTACTTGGAAAACCACCCCTACAGCATCCAGGTAAGAGAGGAGCCCAGCACCTCGTAAATTATATAAATGAATGCATACGTCGGCTTATAATTAAACTTTTTTGATTTGTGACACACGAATTTGCGAATTAAACACGCAGTTGATTGTTTCTCGAGGGAAGCGTTTTTTTTTTTATGAATAAACTAAAGACACGCGAAACTGTGTTGAAAGTAAACAAAAGTACAGAGGAAGTTGTCAAAAAATATTATATGATTGTAATTTTCACTGCAAGAAGAATCTACTCATTAAACATTCTTTATGACGTATTCCATCACGCATGTGCATAAAGACCTTTTTCAAAATACTATTTACGAGTCAAAAAGATGTGTGTTGATGTATTTAAATTCCAAGTAACGGAATGTAACAAATGAATATACCGGCACAAAAAAGTTCTATTTGTTGGAAAACATATAAAGCCTAGAACGAAACTGATAGTTTATAATATTGAACCAAGATAACCAAGGTGATTATGAAAACAACATTGATATCATCAATGAATAGTGCAAATTTCAAATGATACCTTACGATATCAGTGATAAGAATTTTGAACAGTAATGCTTACGAAATGGCACCTTAGATGACAACCAGACGATGTGTTGAAAGACTGAAATGTCAAGCACTCTTAAGACAACGTGGGATATGGCGTAATGAAGACGGGCGACTGGGAGACGATGCGCGTGGTAAACACCTGTCTGCTGCAACCGGTAGTAACCGAGCTCGTGACGTGGCCCGTCCGTCAGTCAGTCATCCGTCTGTGTTTTCGTCCGTTAGTTGAAAGCGACTTACAACAATCCGTCCTCCGTCGATCCTTCTGTCCGGCAAAACTCCAATTTGACAGCTAAACATCGCGATCTTTCTTTCGTAGAAGGTATATTTTGGTTGGAAATACATTTTCAAGACAGAAACATTTTGGGGAAATAATTACTTTAAGAGATATAAATTTATACTGAATTACTGTTTACGTTTTAAATTCCTGAATTTACTACTAATATAAATAAACACATATCCACCACCTTGCATTTTATTTCAAAGTGCGTATTCGCGTTTACGGAATGTCGTCAGAAGGCGGTGGCCCATCCGTCGGTCCGTCGAAAGTTAGAGTTTGAGATATATTTAACGGATTGACGGATAGAAAAAAAAGTTGCCCTGCGATTGGTCGAAGATCACGTGACCGCCTGACGGACGGGCGACTCACGGATTTGACGGAAGGTTGTGAGTCCATCTCTAGTCTATCCTCACAAAAAAAAAAAACTTACTAAGCCATCAGGTAGGAAGATTGAAAGTACTTATTTTATGTGATGTTGTTGGCGACAATTTAGCTTTTACGATTCCATAACTTCAAAACATTTCATAATACTGTACAGTGTAATTACACAATTCTAATGTTACATGCACATCATCAGTAGAATGCTAGATGTGTCTGGATTATAGTTTCCACTTCTCACAACGCCAATTCGTTTATAAATTTTTTCTAGTTTATATACAGCTCTTTTATTTCTCCGAACAAGAGATAGCATAAATACGAGTTTTTCAGCATTAATAGTTTTTTTTAAGGTCACATGCCATTGATAATAATCTTGGTACCCTACAATGAATAAATCAATGGCATGTGACCCTAAAAAAACTATTTCTGCTGAACAACTCGTATTTATCAGTTATTCCTTGTTCGAAGATATGAAAGAAAAAGCTGTTTACGAACCTCATTCTTAGTGTATAAAATAGAGCTTTACTAAACATAAACTGTTATCATCATATGGCAATAGTCAAAATACTCGCAATTAGTATTTAAAACCCAATTTCCGCAAATGATGAGAAATTCGAATGTCACTGACTCTTAGTTTATCATTGATATGCACGATATCAGGTGCTTCTTTTTAGCTACAAAAACTGTAAACCACCGAATAGTGGTAAGACACTTGCGTTATTTTTTTAGCCTGACAACCAACAAACAAAACCCCGCTCGTAGTCTCCAAATTTTGTTGCTGCATGGGTTCATTAGTTAATTAGTTTGTTGTTTTAACGTGCGGTAGGTAAGTTCGGACATTTGAATCTGGCGCCTACCGCCACAAGCACTAAGCATGCGGCCATCTTGACTTGAAGTGCTATCTGTGAACAAATCAAGAAACTAGTCACCTTTACTACGTGTGCTGGACGTCACACAGCTCGAATGTCGCTACTTCTAAATAATGTTTGTAAACATTTCTTGGTCCCATCGCCTCTACGGATCACCCATATCAAAAGCCAGATTAAAACAGTGACTTTTTGAAAAGCAAAATGTTAGAACACTTTAGTGCCCTTGTTTGTGTTTCGAAAATTTACCAATTGGTCATTGTACTAACGCGTACTTACGTATATTTAACAGCCACTAGCCAAACCAGTGCATCTGATAGTAATAGCCTCAGCNACGTATATATAACAACCACTATCCAAACCAGTGTATCTGATAGTAATAGCCTCATCAGTCAACCACCACAAAGACTGAAAATCTAGGCGAATAGCTATAGGTAAGAGTATATCAACCAGAGACGGATATATATTTTTGCTGCTAAGGAGTTACATGGATTTTGCTTCCTCCTCATCCCTTCCAAACACTTCATGCACCCACAGCGCTAGTGATCGCGGCCTCCCATGTGTGAACCAAACACTAGACAAAAATTCCGTATATTAATATCACAATGTCAAGGAATTTATGGTATATAGGTGCATGCAATCTATCGATACCAATAGTCTAATTGAACGAAAAAAAAACAATTATTTTACTAAATGCTACTCATTGCATATCGGCTTTTATTTCAATAATTTAAATAGTTACCAACACACTGCCCCAGCAAATATTGGCTTAAAATATGGGGTGAAAAAGAAGGGGGAGGGGTGGTAATTACAAACGTCATTTATTGTGGCAATGTTTTGAAGAATACTTCTTTGCGTTCATTAAGTTACTAAACATTTTTGTTAAAACGTTATGTCTGAACATGGCACAATAACTTCATAGTAGAATATTAGCAATATGAGTTTTGCACATCCACCCCGAAGGTAGCGTACATGTTACACAAAAATGTTTCGTTTGCAGAATAACTCAGAGTTTAATAAAGTCGACTATTTATTTAGAGAAGTGTTTATTTTTCTAGCTATGCCACTTCTGTGACCTTGCTGTCCCTCAGATTTTGCCACCCTGGGCTCTAAATAGCCGAGTGAAACCTTCACGTAAATCCACCTCTGGTTTAAGCTGGTTTACTTCTACCGTCTATGGAAACGGAAATTATCAAATACATTATACTTTTTCTCAAGCTTATTAAAAAAATTTTTTTTTTTTAAGCATTTCGCTTAATTATTGAAAGCTTACAGGGCCTACAGCCTTTATGTCTACAGTCATAAAAATATAAAACATGTGTCGCACCAGTACAACGTCGGCCACTTCAATGAGACTTCATCATAAAGATGTAGACTAATTGCACACACAACCGGCAAAAACAGGGATGCGGCTAATACGTTACACCATCACTTTCTTGGAAATTTTCAACTTCACGCAGACTTCGTTTCTCGTGCTCATTTTTCCACGAGCAATTACTCTCGTGACACGCAAGTTATTCCGACATTTTTTTTTGTTTGTGTTTAGGAAGTAACAAACAGGGAAAATAGATTTTCATAGAAAGTGTCGACTTCTTGGAATTCAATTACTTCATTTTTAAGAACACTGAAAATTTCCTTGGAATGACTTAGTACTGATAAAAAAATTAACTGGTCAGTAATATTACAGAGCTCCGTCAACCAAATATACATAAAGATATTTTATCCTCAAGTCCATTCGTCTGACATACTTTCTTGACGACATCAGTTACGAAAACTCCCGAAAAGGTTCTCCGCTGATGGGCTCTCTTTTAAACTTGCGAGAGCCAAAGATTGCCAACTCACTCAGCTCAAGAAACTTTTAGGAACGTGTTACGGTTAACCAGAGCGACTTTTAGTGACGTGATCCGGGCTGAAAGCATTTCTATATCTAACTTTAATAGCAACACATCCTCTGTAACACAAAATTCTCACCAGTAGCAAGGATAGAAAGTAATTCGCCTCCATCCCCTCATTTCACGGTAACTGTTATAGTAAACCATCGTCCATTAATCTCTCTGACCATGATCTTGAGCTATGTAAATATCGTAGCTTAGGAACTAGTATTCTTGTTCAAGAGAAAGAGGCGACGCTTTCTATGCCACCGAGAGATATCTTAAATGAAAGCAATATCAAAAGTGTAACTTGCAATAATTATGTTTTCCTGTTGTAATATAGGACCTTTCGTCTGTGGAGCCATGATCAGTAGGCCTATGTATTTCCTCAACTGTTGGGTCATAACCGACTATATTACTGTTCCGCAGTTGGAACCACAAAGCGGCCATCTGCCTTGTAGCAACTGTAACAAATGGTCCTATCCAAAAGCACCTTCGACAACAATGGCTATAAACAGTGATACTTGCCACTAGTCAGGTCTGATGTCTGTCACATTCTTTGTGTACAAAGACTCGTAGGGGAATGAATAGTAGCAGACAAATTTAAAGGCAAGAAATTTATTCTCGAACGTTTTCATAAGCAGAATGGCAGAGCGCCTTTCGTCAAGAAAGATGTGCTCTCCTATTGAACTCATCTCATTATGAGTTGCTCTCAGAGCAGCTAAGCGTATTGTCGATAACGCCTGTTTATTATTTTATTTTTAATAT
>NQII01006770.1:0-75711 GCA_002778355.1 Clitarchus hookeri
CGGACAAAATCTTACGCTGATCCGCTCGTCATGGCGTCTGAGGAGAGAGTAATAAGCCACCGGGGTTCACATGATGACGCTAATTACATGGGAAATTCTTTAAATACGTCACTTCCTTCTACGTCATAGTATAATCAATCCTGAAATGTATACCTTTCTCCGCGGCCAAAACTGCTGGATAAAATCAGGAAGAAATGTAAAGAGAAAAATTATGACATAATTAAAATTAACACTGCCGAAGATATCTGAGCTCAGTTTCTCATGAAACAAATAAAATAAATAGAACTGTCAAATCGTAAAAAGTAAACAAACTATAATGTAAATATACATTTAGACTCGATATCCTGTTTATACCAAACTAGCTATACCTGAGGGTAGGGGCTTTAAAATTAAATAAATAATTATGTCTCCAAAATAAATAAACATAGGGGGGGGGGGGCACCATATTACGGACAAGAAATTAAAAGACTGAGAAGAATAATGTGTAGGCAAATGCGTGATAAGTGGTGTAACAAAGGGATGGAGAATGTTACGGAATGGATGAAGCTGATGGGTAGGGAGTTCAAGAGAAAGATCAAACATGCAAGGAATGAATACCTGGGAAACATGATGGACGAAGGAAAAGGTAAGGAATAGTGGAATTTGTTTGGGTACATTAAGAAAGTAAGGGGAGAGGAAGGTATACTGATTCTGGAAGGTATGGATGTCTTCTGCANAATTTGTTTGGGTACATTAAGAAAGTAAGGGGAGAGGAAGGTATACTGATTCTGGAAGGTATGGATGTCTTCTGCGACAGACAAGAAAAAGTAGTGATGCTGCAAGCTCAGTACTCATTAGTGTTTGAGGTACAGAATGACTGTAATATGGAGGATAATGGGAACCGAGGGTTATATAGCGAGCTTAGGATGAGTCAGCGAGAGATAGCTATGGTAATCGGTGGGTTAAAGAATAATAAAGTAGTGGGACCAGATGGAATAGGGAATGGAGCCCTTAAGTTTTGTGGGAAAGAGGTGGTTAGATATGGAGGTGTTGTTTAGCAGGTCACTAGAGGAGGATAAGTTGCCGCAGGGATGGAAGGAGGCATGGGTAGTCCCAGTATATAAGCGGAGGGAGGATAGAGAGATGCCGGGCAGCTACAGGTCTGTGAGTCTCACATCAAATACAGGGTACACGGAAGGTAATGGAGAGACCAGTTCTGCAGTTTGTAGTAGATGCCATGAATGAGAGGAATTGGCTGCAGGAGATCCAATATGGATTTACGAAGGGATATTTGTGTGAGATGCAACTTGCAGGGTTGCTGGAGGATCTGATGCAGGCAGTAGATAAAGTGAAGCAGGTTGATGCCTGCTTCATTGACTTCGAAAAGGCCTTTGACAATGTTCCATCTGGTATTTTGATGAGGAAGGTGGATGAGCTCCGTGCGGACAAGTGAGTAGTAGAATGGACTGGTGACTTTCTTAGGGGCTTACAAAACAAATTTGTGGCAACGAAAACCTCTTTGTGAGTGGCCACAACATTTTTTATCAATATATACATAACAATATACAGTACTTTGTGGCAGAATCGAAATATTTCAGTATTTAGTAGCAACCACAAAAGGACTTTGGTGATCAACATTTCTTAAGGTGTGATGAAAGGCAAAATGTGTTAATTAGTAGCAGCAAAAACTTTACTATGCTAGCAGCAATACGCATTTAGGGGGCTCACTGAAGTGTATTGGGATTTTTGCGGCCTTTGGTAGGTCGTTATGTTTGAACATGTGATGGAAAGCCAAAGACTTTATTATGGAAGCAGCGATCTCGTGGAGTGATTCCGCACATCTGAATACCTGTGAGGATGGCTGGGCCAGGAGTCGTGTCCTTGTCCTCTTGCAGGAAGATGCTGTGTGTTGCCGCTACACCACCTAGTACAGGTGTTACGAGATCTGACTTCAGCATGCGCATACCACACATCTAAGTCACACACACGTCACCTCCTGAACACTTAAAAATGAGTCAATTAATTCACCCCCAATTTCTTAAGAATATCCCCTATGGATTCGTTCTAAACATGATGCAAGGAAACAAACACGGACAAATACGACGTAGTGGCCAGACAAGAAGGCGGCCACTTCATATACACCAGCGCGCATGCGCAGAATATAACGGATGTAGTTCTACAGTATCATAGTATGTTTCACTCTGGACAACACGAATGCTATTGCTGCCAGATAAATATTTGGTGGCAGCCAATAAATATGCATAAAATTCCTATCGTTCCGCTTACTTTCTCTACGAGCATGGCGTCCAGCAAAGAGGACAATGGCGCCACGAAAGTCATTGTCCCTTTGAAAGGAATGCGACGTGAGAAAATTAGCTTAAACTGGGAATTTTGTTACAGAAAATGTCGGAATATTTAAGTTAAAACACAGGTAAGTAGACACTGCAGCAATAGTGACGTACGAAAGACTATCCTTCATAAGACAAAATATTACACACATTTACCCTTTGCCTTACCATATCAGCACACAAGACACAATTATATACAAATTGTAAGAAAAAAAAATGAGATATCATGCAAATCACTGAATAAAGAAACTCTTACTTCTTCAACTTCTACGTGAAGCATAACGCAACAGGAAATTGTGACAAAATAGTTTATTTATTAGTTGAAAATTCTTACTTGAAATAGGCATTCATTATTAATCTGAAACACCATAAATTAAGTGTGCTGTGCTAAATCAATGAAAAACCATCTAAAATGGCTGCAAAAATAAATTACATTTATTTTGAAAAGAAATAGCATACTAAATCACCTCTTTAAACACAGCAAATATAAAGATAATTTACGTGAGTTAATCATCAACTGGCTAGTAAGATTTCTCATCATTAAAATCCTTAAGATATTTGTAGCGGTAACTCTACTTTAGAAGATAATATTCTCACTACTGGCTTCTGGTAATGTTCGTAGAATCTTGAACGCCCTTCTTAAAAATTTCAGATAAAATTTAAAACCGTCCGAAACCACTCTCATCAAGTTCAAATCAGTTTAGAATATCCAAACTCAAAACGATGAAAAGTGCGTAGCTCTCAAACGTAAAATGATGTTATGCATGTTACCCACCCTCTGAAGGTCTAACTTAACATGCTGGTGGAGACGGCTGCCTAAGTTCGTGAAAACACTCCAAAAGCTAATTACAATGCGGCTCAGGCCTCTTCTTTCATGCCCCGCATATTTAATGTCACTTGGTGCATCTCTAGCGCTATGCCTACTGTTGCGATGGGTGATAATATCACATTTATATGCAAATCTTGCGGACAAAATCTTACGCTGATCCGCTCGTCATGGCGTCTGAGGAGAGAGTAATAAGCCACCGGGGTTCACATGATGACGCTAATTACATGGGAAATTCTTTAAATACGTCACTTCCTTCTACGTCATAGTATAATCAATCCTGAAATGTATACCTTTCTCCGCGGCCAAAACTGCTGGATAAAATCAGGAAGAAATGCAAAGAGAAAAATTATGACATAATTAAAATTAACACTGCCGAAGATATCTGAGCTCAGTTTCTCATGAAACAAATAAAATAAATAGAACTGTCAAATCGTAAAAAGTAAACAAACTATAATGTAAATATACATTTAGACTCGATATCCTGTTTATACCAAACTAGCTATACCTGAGGGTAGGGGCTTTAAAATTAAATAAATAATTATGTCTCCAAAATAAATAAACATGCATCCCAAAAGAAAGTCAAAACATAAACCAAACTTTAAATGCTGAAATCATTACAACATATTTGAAACTTTATTAAAAAAGGTTAACTACACACAGAGTAATTATTCATATATTATTCCTTAATTAACCAAGGTTGGACCAGGGAGAGGGGGGATTGAAAAATTTCTTGCAGAAGCATCCAAAATGAAGACAGGCTTAAATTTGGTAAGTAAATAACATTCTTTAATTAGTTAAAAAAAAATTTAATAAATACATTTTAACAAAATTTTTACATTGCCACAAAATATATGCTTTTTTTTTCGATGCAACATAAACTGTAGTTGTCTGACAATGAAGGTAGTTTGTGAAGTAATTTGTGGAGTCGGGTACAGAGCTCTAGTGGAAGCCACACTACTTGTACCTCATAGGTTAGTTTGGCAGGGATGTACAGTGCTAGGCTGAGGGGGGAGGGTGTGACTGCCGGCGGCTGGACACCCCTGGCCCTGCACGCTATGCCGCGCTCCGCGGTTCTTCAACACACATGGCTAATGTTTTGGAAACACGACGAGCGCTGCCTCTGACCTGTGTGGAGCCGCTACAGTCTGTGCGCGGTATTTTGGCACTTTTTCTGTTGCAACTTTGACAGATCTGCAACCTACATATCACAAGCACACTCGTATGCTAGGCCTCTCCACCTACAGACGATAGTTCATCGAGGGGAAAACAGACGGTTTGCTGTGTTTTAACGTACTCTGCACATGACCGACAGCTTTCTGTCATTACTGGCTGTCGTGCATGTTTGACCCTACTATCCCACTTCATTGGGCTAATTTTAATAGAATTCTGAGACTCTAAAGCAGCATGTTCCTGATTGGTCTGCAAATAACTCAGTAGTGTTAACAACTGGATTATCCAAATTAAATTAAATAGCTAGATTGTTATCGAAAACATGTTGCCTGGAATTTTGTTTCCACGATCTTCCAGTGTGTCTGCCTATAGCACAGAATAAGTAAGCACGCAAGAGACAAAATTACATGGCAGTTTCTTTGATGTGAGCGAACCAATTTTCTTATTCGCCGTACGGCGCTCTTGTAAAGGACCTCGTGTCTGATTGGCTACTACGTCCCATGAAACGTTCCCTATTGGGTGGCTTGCCGGCTAGTGAATAAATTCCCAGGCGCCGATTGGCGAACGTCACTCCGACGCGTTGATTGGCCAGTGACGCCAGTTTGGTGGGGTGTGCTGTTGGAGTTGGAGGTATGGGTGGCAGTTTTCTCTGTATTGTCGAGTACTCTGTGACTATATCCAAGCCCAAAGTGCACCTGTGACGTTTCTATATATCTATGGTGGTACTATATTTCCCACATCACCTACATATGAGTCGTCAATAACATACATTGTACTAATGAAGTACTACTTTATTTGTTGATACAAACCACACGTTAGAAAAACTTTGAATGATACCTTCACTAATTTTGGGTTCTCTCCTTCCTTAGGATATACTTCTCTCGTGCCTTTGGCACGCATGGAAACAGTGTTACTGTTTACAGTTAGCACACACTATTGCAAAACATCCAAATATTTTACTATTTGGTTGTCTCAAACAAATCACATCACAAGCGTTTTATACATCTTCTAACGTTAAATGATCGTATTTTTTGGTTAAATATAATTTTTACTTATAATTTGTGAATAAATTACAATAAATATATTTATTTAATAACCAGTGTACCCTAATAAACTATGATAAATTTGGTATAAAGTTAATGGCTAATAAGAAAAATTTTACATGAAATATAATTAAACGTAGTTTTGCTGCATCGTTTGTAAAATAAATTATCTTATATTAGTGACATATTTGATTTTTAAGGTAGAATTAAGGGCAGATATACATTATATTGTTATATATAAAATATTTATTTTCGAATGTCTGTTCAGCGCTTTAATATGGTGCGTTGTTAACCTTCTGGAGTCCCACCCCTTTTCCTGTGGTCTCGTGTAGTATATATTGACATGCGGTGGATATATTTGTAGCGGGCAGCCCGAAAATAGAACTTGAACAGCTCCGGAAATGTGGAAGTAACCGCGAAGAGATTCTGACACTGGAATATATGTTTAGTGCAGACAATTGTTTTAAATCACATTTATGGCGGCATATAATGCATAAAAGTGGCTACCACAATTCACTATAGGTAACAAGCTAGTAGTTCATTATATGTACATGAAGTAGTTTCTAAATTGTCTCTAAGTTTTGGTTTACGCTAGATAATAAGTCATACTACCCTGTAACTGTTGTGGAACCAAAGTGCAAAAGGAATCTTGAAAAACAGAACAATACCAAAACTGACAAGAACGATTCTAAAAGCTTGCACGAAAATATCAAAAGGCCGACCAACCTGTACTACGCATAAACATATTCTGTCACTTGTTGGGTTATAAACATGAAAACAAAAAAATCCATGGGCATGTCAAATTTAAAATAAAATATGAACTATGACAAGATTGTGACTTAAATATTACACCATAAAATGACGAGGCCATTCCTCAACACTTTAANATCAAAAGGCCGACCAACCTGTACTACGCATAAACATATTCTGTCACTTGTTGGGTTATAAACATGAAAACAAAAGAATCCATGGGCATGTCAAATTTAAAGTAAAATATGAACTATGACAAGATTGTGACTTAAATATTACACCATAAAATGACGAGGCCATTCCTCAACACTTTAAAGCTTTGTACTCAAGTCTAGTTCAAGTAACACTACTATGAAAATTTCGTTATCCTAGAAAACCGAACTCTCATAGTTATATATTCGTTGTTCCGCTAGTGAACAGGATCTTACAAAAACACCACATCACAAAAATTACTCCCCCCCCCCCTTTTTTTTTTGTTATAGGTAGGAAACAATGATTTTTGCGTTAAGAGATATTCCACGCAGGCAATACTTCAATATTCTGCTTGAACGCCAGCAGTTTTAGTTTGGTTGTTGGCCACGTGTTTTTGTGAGAAGGCATGATGGTGTTGGACTTACCAATCAGCATTAGGCTACTCCGTCAATGAACGTCTGTGATTCGCGGGCAGACACCTGAGACGCTAAGCAATTAAAAACCTACCAACAGGGCAAGGCGGTCTTACCAACAGCGCTTTGTAATATTTGGGAGAAGATATTTTCTTTAAAATTGGTTGTCCCAAGTTAATTGACTCAAAACTCAAAAGTACGTCATTGATTGTAAATATTTTACATGGTAAAGGACATATGATTGGAGCAAAATCAGCTCGACGCCCCAATGGCTTATAGACAGAGTAGATAAGTACATAGAGACGATTTGGCGTGGTGGTTTCTGATGTGGGCGTACCCTCTCTCCGATTGGCTGCACGAGGCTCTGGGAGCGGACATGAGGTCTGATAGGCTATTGAATGCTGCGAAAGGTCCCTATTGGCTGGGCTGCCTGCTGGCGAGTATGTTACCAGGTGTCGATTCACGTACTACGTTCCAACATTTCGCTGGCGTGAGCGGCAGGAGTTCGCGGTTCAAGCGACTGTTTGGCTTCTGCATTATTAAGTATTTCGTGGCTGAGAGCCAGACATTGATGACGGTTGTATGGCACAGTGTAGTGTCCTGTGCTTTGCGCACCAAGAGGACGGTGGCAGGTGGAATACTGAGACCAACAGACCTGGTGTTCCTTCAGTGCCAGCAAGTGTGTGCAGATCTCAGAGTGTTTAAGTGGTACAGTTGCTCACTCTTTGTTGGAAGAACTGCATGTCAGTTCATTGCGTTTCGCGTATGTGCATCGTCCTTATCACTTTATTGATTCTGTACGAGACTAAATATGGGATGGAGGGATAAATGATTTAAAAAGTGAGCTTAGTAAACTGTACGTTCAACACTTGCCATGTCATTCTGGTACAAAATCACGGCCATTTAAAGTAAACTTCTGAATAATTTTAAATTCGTATGCAATAATACTTTAAGTAATATCACTTTGCTACTACCTGACTGTAAATAACTATAATAATCAATAAATTTAAAACGAAAACTACACAGAAAAAAGTTTAATGTTGCTTCAACAAAAACATTTCTATTGGGGCATTTATTCAATAGTTTGTGTTGCAGTAACAATAATAAGTTTATGACAAAGTTACTTACTGTTAACCATTTACAAAGTCTTATATTCCTGTAATGCAAACATACTGTTGAAGTGTTAATGTTACCAAAGCATCTAAGTAATGTGGCCGCAACTTAAAGTTTTATTACGNATGCAAACATACTGTTGAAGTGTTAATGTTACCAAAGCATCTAAGTAATGTGGCCGCAACTTAAAGTTTTATTACGGTAAAATTAGCAGGAAGAACAATATATTTTGTGCTACTGGGACATTAAAGAAATGCCCAACCAACACGAGGTTACACGAACTTGGCGTTGTAAAAATGGTGGATATTAGTGAACAGCGATAACCACGTAAAATTAAACCAGTGTATTTAAATTTTAAAGCATATTTTGAGAACTAAATGCATCTTAGATCAGCTCTCAAGCCTTGCAAGGCAGTTTGCGGATGTCAAAATTGTATATATTTATAGAGCATACAGTGTTTACACGTAACGAAAGATAACTATAGTTTGTCATTGTTGTATTCAATTACTTACAATATGCAACTTAGACATGTCAAAATAGTGCAGTTGGTATTATAGGACGTCGGGTTCCGTAAAGTGGAGAATGTTTAGCACCCACGGCGCGGGTTGGATTCCCCTCCCACCTGTCATTTTTTTTCACTGGTAATATTTATTTTTGTGACAAAATAATAGTACTTTATTTATTGTTCATATGAATTTTTTTAAAGTAAATAAAACGTGACAAATTTTTTAACACAAATGTTAACATCAGTTCAACAAAAAATATGTTTTGCCGCAACATAAACATCACCTTAAATTTGA
Organism: Clitarchus hookeri; assembly: GCA_002778355.1. NCBI lineage: Eukaryota > Metazoa > Arthropoda > Insecta > Phasmatodea > Phasmatidae > Clitarchus > Clitarchus hookeri. The sequence continues at coordinate 8,638 of NQII01006770.1, forward strand.
CAGTTCAGTAAGGACGTAATGTTGTTACAAAAGTACTTCATGTTACAGAAACATTAATAGCTTAACAGTACATTACATTACCAGCAACATAAGTTACTGACGACTCACAGATAACAAAATATTAATGTTGTAGTAACATTTATACTGTTGCCATAACATTGGACTTTTTTCTGTGCCCATGAACCTGTTTTTCTCGCCATAAATTAATATTTTGTAAACAGGCAAATTAATATTCTGTTAACGGCGTGAAGCAATATTTTTATGTTTAACATTTAAGTTACAGAAATTAAAAAATTATTTCACCTAATGTAAATTTTTAGTCCTCTATAAAAATGTAATTTTATACCTTGAGAATACCACATTTTTGTTCGGCACTGTAGTAACAGCAGGAAACTGTTTGCCATACGCCGGAACCAATAACAGTTGTTTGTATTTCTGTCACTGCGGAATATATTCTCAACAAGAAATGATGTCTTCCACAACGTGAGTGACTTACCTTGTTCGATGCCGTTCTCTGCTGTGTTCATTGAACATCACTTCCTGAGCAGGTCCACTATACAGACCAACATTACTGAATAAAAATAATGTTACTAAAATATAGCTTAGTGGAACAGGGAATATGGTGAACTAAACGTTCTTCACTTATCTACAGAATCTTGTGAATCACACAAACAAACCTCCAAGTTGGAGATACCTTTCAACTCCCAAGTTCTCCCGCTATTACACTTGCTCAGCACTGACTCAAGATGCGCATCTCCCTTGTTACTGTCGAGCAGGACCTGTTCGTGAAACACGTGACAGTTTCATGACGTGTCGGGCTGACGGGCCTCAGAAGCCAGTGACGTCACTGTCAAGTATGCAAATTGACTAGGCCTAATAAGAGGCAAGTATGTTAAGCGAAGGCTGTAGCATATCTGGCGTGATCTTAATGTTCGATCACAGAGCAGTTCTGGACCGGGACCACAAAAGAGTATATATANCTGTAGCATATCTGGCGTGATCTTAATGTTCGATCACAGAGCAGTTCTGGACCGGGACCACAAAAGAGTATATATAAACAGCTGAGAGGGATGAGAGTATAAGGTGGGTCATTGGTTACGCAATGGCAGAGAGTACGTTACAATACAGAGGTGAAACAGTCTCTCATCCCGTGAACTCCAGCCGCACACGCAAGCAAAATGACGACAGTGCTCAGGAAAATGTTGGAATTCCGTTCGTAAATCAGCACCGGATAACCCACTCGCCAGTTGGCAGCCCAGCCAATAGGGAACCTCTCGCGGTATGCAGCAGCCAATAAGACACAAGACCAACGTCAAAGGAACCACCACGGCATGGCGTCTCTGTGTATGTATCTACTCTGTCAAGACTGGGATGCTAGGTGGCATTCTCTGCTTTGCATAGGTTTCTGCCATTGGCAGATGGTGGCAGGTTGTGTTGTTATTTACTTTTTACTGTAACTTCCCCATTTATGTTTCAATAGGGACATCCAATTTCTGCGAAAAGAGTTTCTGTCTAGTTTTATTTCAAAACGCTTAAAACTAACTACTGGATAGTTTTAACTGCCATAGTTCTTCGTAGTTTGGACGCGAATTACACACACTCAGTACCGGAGTAACCTAATTATGATTGCNTTTAACTGCCATAGTTCTTCGTAGTTTGGACGCGAATTACACACACTCAGTACCGGAGTAACCTAATTATGATTGCCCTAGTCAATTACCAAATTTATTATAACAAATTCACGTAGACAATCACCAATGAAATATTGCATGCGTGTACGTCAGATTTTGAAGTCTCGCCTCCGTGGAACTTTTTTCGGGAAATGCAGACTTTTCTACACACCTGCCTCTAAAACACCTGCTCTCCAAGTGTGGTTCGCAGGCCACCGATTGTTCGTGGCTTGGTCCTAGGTGGTCTGCTAAATTAAATTTGTTATTTATCTCATAAATGTATGTACGCTTCTTTTCAATTACGTTTTTATAGTCATTTNACGCTTCTTTTCAATTACGTTTTTATAGTCATATTTTTTTATTATGATAAGGTCAAGTTGTTATTGCGGTGATTCATTTGAACGAAACGATAAATCACTATTCTTACGTTTTGCTATTTGAATGGAAGAGGTGTCTTAAAGGTGGTTCGTGTTAGGTTCAAATTCTACACATATCGCCCCGTGTTAGGTTGATAGCCTACACCTAGTGGACCGTTGTAAAGGGAAGTTTGAGAACCACTTCTGTAAAACACAGAAGTGCAGCTGACAGCCACAGTACGCGTGTGCGTGCACGTGCCTAGCAGTTCTCTTGAGAGTGGCGGCAGTACTTTAACTATACCTCTCTTGCACTCTCTTGATTGGGTATCGTCTGCGTGAACACGGTATTCGCAGTTGAGAGCTAGCACCAACCCGTGGAGTGAAGAGATTTGGGCGGATCTTAACGTCGAGGTCTTGAGAGCCGATGAGGCTGAAGCGAGATGAGTATGGAGCAGCGCCGGAATACAAGGCCGGGGAAACGGCGGGAGATACCCAAGGAAACCCACCCACCAGGGGCATCGTCCGGCACGATTCCCACAAACAAAACTCCGGAAGCGATTCCGCCGTGAATCGAACCCGGTTCGCTTTGGTGGGAGACAAGTAGTCTGACCACTACACCTCAAAATCACTCTCCAGGATGACATGTGAAAAGGAACCGTAAATTAATAAATAATTACTCTTTCAGGCATTTATTAAAGTGTAATTTTAGGCGTTGCAACAAACAGAAATTTTGTTTGGAACGGCACTAGTATCAGTGTAATACCCGGTCTTATGTCGGGACCAATAACAATTTGTTTGTGTTACATGTTACATGTTACAGCAGCTGTTCATGAGACTAAGGGATATATATAGTTAACAGTGAATGTCGTCTTGCACGCATTAGAGACTTCTTTCACCGGCTGCTGTTTCCTGCTGTGTACAGTGTATATCATAAGGTATGGTTCCTTTGTAACGTCCACTTTATGGATCCCTTTAAGTGAAAGGGTGAAACCATTCGGACATCAAAGAATCTCTTTTTGACATGCATAGACCTACTGAGTACCCGAGTCCACGATCGAGAGCATGTTGCNTTCGGACATCAAAGAATCTCTTTTTGACATGCATAGACCTACTGAGTACCCGAGTCCACGATCGAGAGCATGTTGCACATTATGGATACTTATGGTCGGTAATTTACAAAACGAGGAAAAAATCCAATGGTTTTAGTGTTTTCCTTGTAAATATTTGACATTTTAAAAAGTTTCCGCAAGTCCAATTTAAGTATGGTTAAATTGAAGGTCTTTGNCAATTTAAGTATGGTTAAATTGAAGGTCTTTGAGCACGCAGAACTTTATTCCCTGGGTGCAAGAAACATACTCGACTAAAGTACAGCGCTCGTCAAAATACGCGTCATTGCAACACTTGAGCTCACAAATGAATGCATGCCTGAGCTGGTAAAGCACTTATGTAAAAAAAATAAACAAATAAAGAATTATGTAAGTGGTAAAGAGTACACGACGCGGTCTGTTACCTCATAGCAACAAGTTGCAATATTNACAAATAAAGAATTATGTAAGTGGTAAAGAGTACACGACGCGGTCTGTTACCTCATAGCAACAAGTTGCAATATTGAAAGAATAAGTACATATTACAAAAATATGTAACAAAATCGCCACATTCTATAGATGTGTATAAATATAAAATTGCTNTCGGACATCAAAGAATCTCTTTTTGACATGCATAGACCTACTGAGTACCCGAGTCCACGATCGAGAGCATGTTGCCCATTATGAATACTTATGGTCGGTAATGTACAAAACGAGGAAAAAATCCAATGGTTTTAGTGTTTTCCTTGTAAATATTTGACATTTTAAAAAGTTTCCGCAAGTCTAATTTAAGTATGGTTAAATTGAAGGTCTTTGAGCACGCAGAACTTTATTCCCTGGGTGCAAGAAACATACTCGACTAAAGTACAGAGCTCGTCAAAATACGCGTCATTGCAACACTTGAGCTCACAAATGAATGCATGCCTGAGCTGGTAAAGCACTTATGTAAAAAAAATTAACAAATAAAGAATTATGTAAGTGGTAAAGAGTACACGACGCGGTCTGTTACCTCATAGCAACAAGTTGCAATATTTAAAGAATAAGTACATATTACAAAAATATGTAACAAAATCGCCACATTCTATAGATGTGTATAAATATAAAATTGCTTGGTTTGTTACCTATTGCAATCTAGGATCAAATATATTTCCGTTATTTTGCAATTACCAGAACTATTAACTAATAATCACCCGTGTGAGAAAATTCCCAGGAAATTAGACGAATAAATTTGAAAACAATTAAGATTTCTGACAAATTTACGTTTTAATTTCTTTCTCGGTTGGTTCACAGAGTTTGTGACACGCACCGGATGACCTTGGATCAATATGTGGAACTCATAAGATACAATCGGTTACTGCCTGTTCTGGGGTAAAGCTGTCCAGTAACTAGGGCAGCAGCCAATGAGTGGAGGTACGTGAATTTGTCGAATCCGTTTGGCAATACACTACACTTCTCAGTCCTTGATTTACTCTCCGGCCTCAAGTCTTTAATCATTGGCTGCTGTCGTGGTACAAGGTTTTTGTCAAAATTCAACTGGGTTACGCATTATTGATTTCTCTTTATTGCTGGTTAAAGAGTCACGTAAATCTTGTCAAAATCGGTGTGTTCCAATCATAAAAGGAACACTAGAGCTGTGTGTGCTTGAAATCTAACCGGGCGCGAAGGAATCTGCGTGGAGTGGAGAGATTTGGGCTGCTGTTAACATCGAGGTCTTCAGAGCCATTGGGGGTGAAACGAAGTGAGTATGGAGCAGCGCCGGAGTGCAAAGGTGAGGGAAAAGGGAAATCCCCGAGGGAACCCGCTGACCAGTGGCATCGTTTGGCACGATTTCCACATGGGAATATCAGGGAGTGACCCCGCCGGGAATCGAACCAGGTTCTCCTGGGTGGAAGGCGAGGAGTCTGACCATTTCACCACCGCGGTCCCTGGAAAGAATCTGTGAAGTTCACGTAGCCCTTCCAATGAACAAACAACTGAGGCTCGATTTTGCATAGGAATGTGGAGTCTAGCCTGCACACCAGTGAAACTGCGTAATTTAAACTGTCCTAAGGATTCATTAACCAGAGCTACAGAAACATCCACAAATCAGATTATCTAGAAGATATACACTCAGGGCATTGGTCAGTTATTACTTGCTGTCTACAGAACTCACCATAAGTATCCTTTATGTGCAACATGTCCATGATTGTGCAAACGGGGAATGAACTGGTTGAATTTAAACGAGTGGTATATGTAGAGTAGCGACAAACTGTGAAGAATATTTCCAGCTCCTCTGGGTGTATTATATATGTAATTTTTTTTAACACTTTTAGTGCAACCGAGGTAATATTACATAACCTAAATTTAATTCATTTTTACGGAGTTTGCCGTAACCTTACGACATCCGCATTCGTAGAAGAAAAGAACGACTGCTTCGCCAGTAAGGTTCATAAGATTATTGCAACGCAACATGACGTCAGCAACAAAGTGCAAATTGCTCAGATGAACAGGACAGATTGAATAGTATTGTGTATAGGACAGAACGATTCATTGGAACACTTTTAAGTCAGCATTTTACTGTCAGAGGGCCGGCTAGAAATGAACGAGGTACAGTCAATAAGCGTGTCCGTTGTTGTGTGAACCAATATAATAATACTATTAAAAATAATAAAACGTCTTTATTTTTTTGTGGAGAAGTGAAGGTATTACCTTATCTTATATTAAACCACTTTACGTAATAAAACATAACACTTATTTTTTGAAAATAATAAGAAATAAAAAATGAAACGAAACTTAATGTCTACTACAAAATGAGAAATTTTCTTATATGAAATATATAAAAGAAAATACATAAAATGAAAATAAGCTGAATAGTGAACTTACACGATTTATTTTTGATGTACCTATGTTTTTATGTGTATACGTATATACATACACATACACACATACACAAATCCACATACACATATGAGATATATTCACATACTATTAATAAAAATAAACTACATTATAACAGCGACTAGCAAAAATTCTAAAACTCCAATTTAGTTTAAGGATTTCTGAAGGAAAGAAAATCATAGCAAATAACTATTTAAACAAGGGTAAAATAAAAATAATAATATAAGACATTTTATGTTTGCTACATCTAAAATTATGTCAGTTACCTAAAAATATACATAAAGTAAAATAGTAATGCAACGGCTACTCGCCCACGCTCATTCACACACCTACATACATTAACAGTATACTTAATTAATTAAACAATACAATAAGAATCAGAAACCTCACTAAAGTCGCATGAAGCAGAAAGAAAATGGGTATTATAAATAATTTACCTCCACAATAATTATTGTTTATATCAAACCCATATTTCACGTTCATTTTAATATTTATAGCGTGACCAAGCTGTTCCGCCATAATTGTTTGAATTTAGTGAGAGGAATTGTATCTCTTTGCTTTCTGAGGTAAGCAATTTAAGAAGCGAAAAATTAGTTGTGTTTTGGTAGTAGAAGCTTTTTTTGATCGAAAGAACGAGTGTTTGAAGTATTAGGCGGCAAGAAACGAGACAAAAGGTATCGAGGACACCCTGATAAAAATTATTTCTTTAACACGCAGATCTTGTGCAATGACCGTCGATTTTTTAAATCAAGCCATGAGAGGGCATGTCTGTATTTGGTGGCATATTCTTTCTTTTTAAGATTAAAAATAAGACGTGCACAGTGGTTTTGAATTCGCTGAAGTCTCTGAGCTAGATCTTCATGCAGGTCACTGAAGACTATATCAGCAAAATCAAGGCGCGAAATTATTAATGATTCTGTTAAAGTTTTCATCAAATTCGCAGGTAAAATTTTTTTAAGCCTTATTAATAAAAGTAAAGTGACATTTGTTTGCCTACAGATGTGACATGTTCTATCCTTGTTAAAGTTTCACTTGATATTACACCTAGGTTTTTTACGTACTTTGATAGAGGAATCGGCTCTTCATCAAGTATTATATTAGGAGCGCTAGTGATGTTTGGTGATATGGGTAGTTTCTTGGATCCAATTATAATCCTCTGGGACTTATTAGGGTTTAATAGTAGCCCGTGTTTTATTGACTATTCTTAGATGCTTGACAATTCATGGTTAATTTCTTCGATTGATGACGTAATATTGCCGGGATGAGCTGGCAGGTAGATTTGAAAGTCGTCTGCATAAAGATGTTATTTACAATGTTTTAGTAGCTGAGGGAGATCATTAATAAAAATATAAAATAATAGGGTTCCCAGAACAGAGTCCTGGGGAACTCCAATCTTAATTGTGCGTCAAGCGGTTTGTTGTTCTCCGGAGACAACTCTCTGATAACGGCCACACATCGTCAACGGAATCTAATGCTTCGCTGACATTTAATAGTGTCAAAATCGTAAGCAAACGGTTATCCATGTTATGTTTTATGTCATCAGTAACCTGAAGAAGAGCCGTACATGTGCTGAAGCCCTTTCTGAAACCAGACTGATGGTCGACCATTACTTTCAATAATGTACCTTGTTATCTGTTGGTGTGCAATATATGTATTCAAGGGCTTTGGAATTTGTGGGAAGAATGCTTATGGGTATATAATCACTGGCACAATGAGGATTATTTGTCTTCGGGATGGGTATTACCAAAGCAGATTCCCACTGAGTTGGAAAGCTGCCTGTGACCAACGAATAATGAAATATTTTAGTTATTGCTTCTAATATAAACGGCAAGGCTCGGTGTATCATGCCAATTTAAATTCTGTCATTGCCCTCGGCCTTAGTTTTAATTCGTCTGATATCTTTCAGAACGTCATCAAGTGTGACGACATTTAAGTAAAAACGTTATTCTACGCAGCAGATGAGTGTTTTAATAAGAGAAAATGTTTCGTATTTCTTTTTTCAGGATTAATACTGGTAAATGGAGTTGTGAAATGAGCTTTAAGTTCTTCAGCACTTTGATTGATTTTTTGGTTAGAGTTTTTAGTTTCTTTAAACATTACGCCCATATCTTTAACACTGCTCCATAAATGCCGCGACATGAGCTTGGTTGTATCAAGCTGCGAGCGTACGCTCTAATGGCGTGGGTATACCGGTTCCTGAGTAAAAGGTATTTCTCGAATCTCATAAATACAAGGGAATCATTTTTTTTCTCTCAGAAGACTTATATTTACGAGAATCATTATCACGATCTGCCATGAAAGTTTTGACTTCCTGGGTCATCCACGGCGCTGGTGGACGAGAAACCCGCTTTGTTTGTTTCGGAATGCGCTTGTCAATATCTTTGTATAATAAGGTGTTCACGCAATTAAGTTTGTCACCAACTGTATGCTAATAATATATGTCACTCCACTGTACTTAAGAAGCATCCTTAATAAATTGCTTCATATCAATCCTTTTCAGATCTCTGTAGGTGATAATTTTCGGAAGAAAGTTTGGCGTACGAAGTGACTAAGTTACATGTATGAGGTCGTGGTGAGATAAACCCGGTGCACTGATTTGTGTAGTGTAGGACTTCATCAGCGTGATTATAAAGTGAATCAGTGTGTCCGCGATATTAGTATGGCGGGTGGCTTTAAGAGGACAGGATGCTAGATTACACGAGGAGAAGATGTGAGTAAGGAGCAATGTTTGACTTAATTCTGTTGAGAGGTCAGTGTTGAAACCGTCCATAATCAATGCATTATCAGAACTAGGAAGTATCGCAAATAGGTCGTCTTCTAATTCATCCATGGTCCATATCTTAGAGGGTTTGTAAACAAAAGCAATCAATAATTTTTGTGTAAAAACGTTTTATTCAAGGAAAAAAAAACTCAGGTTTTCCGCAGTAAGAACTAGGAGAGCTGCAGATAGTTTTAACTGTAATGTCATTATGCACATAAACCCCCACGCCCCCGCCCTGTTTACCTTGGCGATCGACTCTGTATAAGTTATAACCCGGCAATTCGTCAAGCGAAGATGGGGGACTCTCCTTAAGCCATGTTTCCGACACTAATATTGCATGAAAATGTAGAGGACTAAAAATGGCCTTAAACTCGTCAATGTGGCCGAGTGGTGACTGGCTGTTGACATGTGCCGCGTGGATAGCTCTAGGATTGCGAGCTAGACTCTGAGAGAGTACAGCACTAGTGGTTGCTGGGCCAGGCGTGGTGACAAGCTGACCGTTACTAACGCGACTGTCAGCGGGAGGTCAGGAGGGAGTACCATTAGCTGCGGGAAGTGAGACTGTCGAGTCGCACTGTGTTGCTGCGTGGTCTGGGGTTGGAGGGAGATGGGCGGCTGAAAGGACAGTCTTCAATGGTCACAGGTAGAGGTCACAATTCTGGAAAAACTTTTTAGTGTTACCAACTTGCTTTTACTATCATTGATCATGGATTCTAAAAATTAACTTAATTATTATCACTAAATGAGGNTAGTGTTACCAACTTGCTTTTACTATCATTGATCATGGATTCTAAAAATTAACTTAATTATTATCACTAAATGAGGAAGACTTACCATTGCATTCCATATAACAAAGACGCAGGGCGAATCTAGTGATGTACATACAAGGACTTTAGAACACATACACACGCACACAAGCTTTCGCACACAATTAAAAATTATGGATTTCTAGCGCATGGCCAACATAGGCAGATGAATTTACTGAATGTTAACAAGTTCCGCATAGTGTATAAGTCAATACGGAGGTTCGCGTGCAGAACAACAATTCTCCCATCTCGTGTCCAACAGCTGCGTTGGCCAAAATTTTCTTTTGCGGATTTCAAGACGCGCTGTCTGTCCGCCGTCAGCGATTCAGTAATGACGACGGGTGTGCTCTTCAGGGCTCATGGAATACCATAGAACGAAACTGGTAACTCACAAATTTCACAATGATCGGTCTTCTGTCTTCTTTGACGGCCTTGGCCACATATCTGTTTGGCTTGCATATTCTGTGTGCCCGGTCGATGGCACTTTGTTCGATGTTTATGTCCAGCGTTTCTGTCATTATTTTGAAAACCGCATCGGTCACATCTTCACCTGGTTTTTCGGCACCGCCGTGGAAAATAAGACACTTCCGTCTGCTGTATTGTTCGAGCTCGTCAATTCGCTCATTCTGGCGCAAAACACTGTCGGAAACGACTTGTAGTTCTTTACGTATGGTATCACGTTGTTTCTGGAAGTTAACAGAGAAGGTGGCGACTTCTTGCATTCTGTGGATGTTTTGGCTGTTTGTTGATTTAGGCCGCTCCTGCAAAACAGAAGCGAGGCGATCCTGTAGCTCCCTCGCATGTTGGCACACCTGCTGCCCGAACTCTTCCAGCCGTNCTGCAAAACAGAAGCGAGGCGATCCTGTAGCTCCCTCGCATGTTGGCACACCTGCTGCCCGAACTCTTCCAGCCGTTTCGAGACTTACTGGGGCATCAAGACGTGTTCGATAACCGTACAGTTTTTGCTGACTGAAGTGTTCACAACATGAAACCAACTCGAGTAATACGTTTAATGGCAGCGGAAGTTATTCATTGAAATAAAACTCGCACTTCTAATATTAAATGGCTACGACTGAAAGGCCAGAATTATATTTCCAACCGGAGCTATCCGAGCGCGAGATACTCTATCTCCGCCATGGAAATAAAGAGACCAACAAATATGATGGTCATGGAGTCTTGAATAAATTTTCTTAATCATCAGTTAATTTGTACCGCACACAAAGTGTTAANCTGCAAAACAGAAGCGAGGCGATCCTGTAGCTCCCTCGCATGTTGGCACACCTGCTGCCCGAACTCTTCCAGCCGCTTCGAGACTTACTGGGGCATCAAGACGTGTTCGATAACCGTACAGTTTTTGCTGACTGAAGTGTTCACAACATGAAACCAACTCGAGTAATACGTTTAATGGCAGCGGAAGTTATTCACTGATATAAAACACGCACTTCTAATATTAAATGGCTACGACTGAAAGGCCAGAATTATATTTCCAACCGGAGCTATCCGAGCGCGAGCTACTCTATCTCCGCCATGGAAATAAAGAGACCGACAAATATGATGGTCATGGAGTCTTGAATAAATTTTCTTAATCATCAGTTAATTTGTACCGCACACAAAGTGTTAANACAAATATGATGGTCATGGAGTCTTGAATAAATTTTCTTAATCATCAGTTAATTTGTACCGCACACAAAGTGTTAATTAATGGGAACTGCAATTAAAAACTGGTCCTCTTTTCGTATTACGCGTTTTGAAGTTGGACATGTAAAATTATCATGTATTTTTTGTTAAAATAAAATAAAAATGACACGTGTTGAAATTGTACAAAATTTGCAAAAGAAAATGATAATTTCAGTAATGGTTTTGAAAGGGTTTAATTAATCGTAAAGCAAATGCAACATTCAATTAGGCAGTAGACACAAAAAAATGGGCTGTCAAATGACCTCGTTTAACTAGTTTTAATTAACTTGTGTAAGTTACCGGCCTCGACTGCTACGCTAGTGACAAGGTACAACTCTCCCGCTCTGCCGGACAGACGGACTGCAATTAACTGACCGGCGGGATTTGCCGAACTGCTACAGCGAGCAGCCAGATCCCGGGTGTATTGCCTCCAGCGATACTGATCCAAAAGGCCTTAATCTCTCTCCTGGTCCTTGGTCCCACTTTCCCAGGAAGCAATTACTCCGCTCCTCGCCTGACAGCTGTCCCCTTCTTGAGTTGAGGCACTTGCCACTTAATCTCCGGCTTCTCTAGTCCATCGCTCTGGGTTCTCAGCTCCTCTCGCTCCACGCAGTTCCACTAATAGCTGTTACACGGCTACCTCACATGTTGAAGTTTAATAGCAACTCTACACGTGGATTACGATCAAAGTTTAAAACGACTGTTTTCATGCTAAACGTAAGTCATAATTTGAAAAGATATGTTATCTTGATTATTGTCCATGTCCTCTATATTCATTGTTGTCATTTATANACGTAAGTCATAATTTGAAAAGATATGTTATCTTGATTATTGTCCATGTCCTCTATATTCATTGTTGTCATTTATAAGACCAACATTTCTGGACTACGATCGCCAATTTTTGGTCGTTATTTATAAATGGCTGCTAGCTTCTCTATTGCTTCCAGGTTTTTTCTTTCTTATTTTAGGGTTTTTGTTTTTCGTGTCCTATTTATGCTAAATTGTTTGAGTTACGTTTGGCAATAAGTAGAGTCCTTTTAAACTTTAAGTGTCATATCCTTATTATTTTTATTTCCGCATATAAGTTATCCTTACAGAGCCGCATCAGACGTTAGTATTTCATGGAAATGATTAGTAGTTAAGGCTGTTCACATCAAAGTTAACACTTTTGATATCAACCTTAAAAAAATTACTGGCCGCTACTGCATATATATAACAGAGCACATATTGACATTGAAGCCCCCAGTTAAGTTGGCAATGACCAAATAAAGGTAGTCATAAGACTCGTCGTTGCATTTCGAGCGTGATGTTTACCTGTATGACCAGTGAGGTTCGTGATTCTTGTTTTATTCACATTACAGTAATAATTAGTATATAAGTCACACTAACATCAATAATAATGCCATTATTTATGTTGGATGACGCATGAATAATGTGATCAGGTCCATGCTAATGTTAAATTTACATATGGTGGAAGGATTCAATTTAACTAGATGAATATATCCTAAGCAGGGCTTTCAAAAGTGCTCAGTTTACCGTGAACAGTTTACAGTACACATGGAAAATTTAGGACTACACTAGGTGTAAACGAAAAATTATACTTTACATTATGTAGGACACAAATCAATAAAAATAAAGAAATAAACACTGTGGAATCATTTGATACTTCTTTATAAAACTTTACTGAAAATTAGATACCATAAAATTATTTGTTGGTTGTTTTAATAAATAATTTTTGCATGCGTTTTATTCACCTGACTTAAAAAAAAGTGTACTGTGTTTGATACACGTACCTCTGAAATGTCAAATTGCGCTGCAATTTCTGTGTGTGTTTCGTTGCACTTACTCATTACAACAATTGGCCAATTATGTTCGGTAATTCATTTTTTACCTCATTATTTTCACAATAGCAGTACGAAACCTCCACTGCAACTCTATGTCTCAACATGAAAGGGCAATAACAGGTGAATTTATAACTTCCCGGTAGCAAAAATTTAATGTTATTTTTTGAGTGGAAAAAGAACTAACTAACGCTGGAAGCCCTAACTCGCTAGCTCAACTGGTAAGAAACATAGATACTTAGTTTTCAATTTTGGCGAATTCATAGCTAATTTACTTACAATGTTAATTCCATTAGCAAAATAAAAAAATCTTGTTTGTAAATTTATTATGGCCCTCATTTGTTTTTTCTGTTTCAAGCGTATTTTATAAAGTCAATTAAAAAAAATATTGCAACAAAACAGATGTAAAATAATTGCGTTTACTTAATTTTTACACAAATCTGTGTACGATTATTCCAAATGTATGTAATTGTTTCAAAAATCAAAACTTGCAAACTATTTCACCGATTTCAATAACAAACTGTCAAATACCTGTTTACATCAACTGAAATTGCGAAACTACTAGAAAAACTAATCAGTCAACATCTAGATTATTATTTCTGTAAAGCCTGCAAAATTAAAATAAATCTGTTTTTAGAGGCAGACTGTGTTTAGCATTACACTTTTTATGACGTTGAGAAGTCTATCAATTTCGTAAAATTATTTTTTATCATCATGGACTTACCACGCGTTTGTACGATCTTTGTTCATTGGTAGCAACTGTATCAAGAGAGCTCGTTATTTCTGAACTAGGGTGAACATAATATACCATTGATTAATGACACCTTTATTTAGAAGAAAGGTTCCATTACCAGTTCACCACGATTCGATGAACTTAATTGTCTCGCGTGTTAGATGTCTGTCCACGAATGTCAGACGTTCGTTGTCGGGGTATGCTGGTTCTGATTGGCCAGTCAAATACCACAATGCCTTCTCACGAACACACGCGGCCAATAAGCAAAGGAAAACTGCAGTTGTGCAAATAGGATTGTGAAGCCTATGTGGAGCTCTTTTCGTGAAAATTAATTAAATAGCGGTTCATTAACCCCAGTTCATCTTTACACCTGATGAGTTCTCTGTGGAAAACTGAACAGAATATATAGCGAAAGCAATAAGCAACAGTTATTTTAATGTTTGTGACAATTCTCAAATAATGTACAGTAGAAAACATGTTTCAATACACTTTATTAAACAGGCTGAGTATAAAAGAATACCCCAACTTTGAAGGTCTATAATATCAAAACCAAACAACCTACAGCCTTGATTGACCAATCAAATGAACCGTGTAACCATGACGTTTGTTCATCATACATTCATAAATGTTTAATGTGACCACCATGAGCGGCCCGAATGACATCTACGCGATAATCAAACTCGTTCCACACTCTTGTCAGCACGTCCGGTGTTACGGTTTGGATGACATCCGTATCTCGTTTTCAGGTCGTCAATGTTAGCCGGCAATGGTGGACGAAACACTTGATCCTTTATGTACCCCCATAGAAAAAAATCGCACGGGGTAAGATCCGGGCTTCTTGGGGGCCTGTGATGAAGAGCCTGGTCACCAGCTGCTCCTCGACCAATCCAGTGTTGCGGCAACGTCTCGTTCAGGTATCCGCAAACAGCTAGGTGCCAATAGGGTGGCGCACCATAAAGGAAACATCAGACCTTCCCCTTCAGATTGACGTGTCGAATGCGAGCTTGCCACCCCCTCATCACCTCAAACCGAGAATTACGAACGCCATCCAAGCCGTAACACCGGACATGCTGACAAGAGCCTNCGAACGCCATCCAAGCCGTAACACCGGACATGCTGACAAGAGCCTGGAACGAGTTTGATTATCGCGTAGATGTCGTTCGGGCTGCTCATGGTGGTCACATTAAACATTTATGAATGTATGGTAAACAAAGTTCACGGTTCCGCAATTCATTTGATTGGTCAATCAAGGCTGTAGGTTTTTTGGTTTTAATATTATAGACCTTCAAAGTTGGGGTAATCTTTTATACTCAACCTGTATATAAATACAATTTGAATTCGCCATTAACATTAAGAATGACTAATACAATATATATCACAACAATAATTATCACAGTTGTTAATACTTTGTTTCACTGAATACAGTTTTTTGTATTTTCCTTTCTTGGAGTACCACAAATAGAAAAAAAAACTTTAGAGGTATAATTCAGAACAACATACCTTTAAAAAATACAAATTCAAAATTCAATTGATTTAACAATTTATTAGAAACGTTACAATTTTCTTTGACTAGAAGACACAGCCCATTTGGCTCTTAAATTTCGTAGAAAGGAGGGCAGCAATTGACTTGCCCAGTAAAGCCTCTCTTCCATAAAATACTTTAAAATCAATGAAAAAGATATCCAGAATAATTACGGTGGGAGGAAGTCGCGTAAGACCTAGTATGGCTCCGGCCGTTTAAAATTGCAAGAACAAACAACATATTGAAAGATTCACGCCCCAACGATATAGTCGTGGAAACAGCAAAATAAATTGATACTCAAAAATACTTGGGAGGCTAACAAGGACAAACACGACACGTTAAAAAAAGAAGAGACATGGCAACGCGACACCATAGTCCAGCTGGAACGTAATTTTGAAGGGCGACTGAAACCAAGATTTTGAACTGGCCTAGCCTTACTGCACACTCAAGATACAACAAAATTATGCCACATAAATTACAAAAATATTTTAATACCCAACCGCAAAGTCAGCGTTCTCCACGACCTACCGTTTTACTTCTCCATCGCTCAGTAGCTAAACTGGTATAATTGCGTCAGCTCAGATACATAACGTCGGCGTTGTCCACTGCTGGACGAAGATGACGGTGGTCAAGCCACCAGGTGCAAGCGAGGATCTTGCGGCGTAAGTTGCGGGGAAAAGTAGCAGACTTGGGACGGGCGTAAAGCAGAGCAGAATAGACAGAGCCACCGCCGCTTATCATCGCTGGAGCTCGGCCCCTCAGTGCGGGGGGAGTGCAGGCCTGTGAGAGTCCCTNCTGGTGCACGGCGTTTGCAAGCCGGGTTTTCAGTTTTGTGGCCCCTGGACACGGCTGTTCCAATCTGTATTCCCCTCACTTGGCCTTCGAAAGAAGGAAAGACGGTGAAATTCTTGGTCCCTAGAATAAAACTGAATTTGGAATAAATTTAAGTCTTTTAATAATTTTTCAAATCAATAAAGGTTTTGTGAGTTAATGAAAATGTTCCGTGAATTTATTGCGAATGGTGTGGAAGAGATGGAGGAGGTAGGGCATTCCTCAAGTTTTGTTAAAATAATAATTGAAACGATAAAACCCGAGTGGTGGCAGTAGAGGTAATACTGTGAATTTGGTTGTGTTTTTTTAAGTTATGAGTTGCTGTGAAGATCATGTTTAGTGCTTACAATTCGTATAATTACATAAGGAATCAATTTATATTTCTAGAAAACATCTAAAAGTTTGTTTAGTATGAAATATATACAATCACTGTGCGTATTTTAAGTAGGGCGGAGCTTGTAACTGAAAAATTCGTGATTGGCTGGAGCTCGTATGGGGGGCGAGCTCCAGCCAATAGCCACTTCTGGTCAAGAGATGGCAGTACTGTAATTTATTTTACGCGGAGCATATTAAAGTAGCTATACTTTCATATAATTAAACTTTTATGTTACTGGGAGTAATTTGGGACGTTCAATTGTTCTGTTTATATCGGAAGGGGGGGGGGGATAGTCACCTAAACATTTAATATCAGGATTTGTTCGAGAAAGTAATTTATGACAATAGTTCGTAATACGTTTCTGTAATTGCGATTTTATAGTTGGTATTTTCAGATATTCATGAAGTAATGGAATGGAAGTGAAGGGGGCCACATTTGCTGTTACTCTTAGCAATTTATTTTGAATATATTGAAGTGAATTTAATAGCAATTTATGTATGTTACTTCAAACTTCGTTGCCATATAAAAGGGCTGATCTGATAATAGAGGTGTAAATTAATGGTTTTAAATGTCTAAGTAATTTGGAGATTTCTAGCGTAGGATATAGCTNAAATGTCTAAGTAATTTGGAGATTTCTAGCGTAGGATATAGCTGCGGTAATTTGCTCAATGCTGCCTTTTCAACTTCTTTAATATGATTGGTCCAGAGAAGTTTGCTATCAATTATTAGGCCTACACATTTGGCACTTTGTGTGAATGTAATATGAGTGTTTTTAATGTTATTTGTCGAGTTTGTTGGACCCGACGTGTGGATATTAGTCAAGCTTGCGATTTAACTGGATAGTTTTAATTTTCCATTTTTCGAACCAGTGTTCTAGATCATTTATTTGTAGTTTTGTGAGAAGTATTGCAAATTGCAATTTTTTTATCACGTGTGTAGATTAGTGTATCATCCTCATACATTAGCACAGTGGCATGAACTATGGGGATATCTGAGGTGAAAATATTATATAGAAAAGGTGATATTGCTGAACCTTATGGAACAGCAGCTAATATTTCACGAGTAGTGGAGTTGGCTTTGTCTATACTTCAAATATATTTCCTGTTTTGGGAGTATGAGGATAAAAGATGTATGTAACAGTCGGGAAATTTGAAGTTAATTAGTTTTTGTAGTAGGCCAGGTATCCAGACTTTATCAGATGCTTTTGCAATATCTAAAAATATGGCTATGGTGAATTGATTATTTCGCATAGCTGTTGTCCCAGTTGTGAATTATCTGAGGGCGTGGGTGGTGGAGTAATGGGCTTTAAACCTGAACTGAGTTTATGGAATAATTTTGTGCAGTTCAGCACGGACTAAAAGTCTGGTTAGGAATAGTTTTAAAATACTTTACTGAGGGAATTTAGTAAGGAAAAAGACCGCCAATTGCTGGGATTGAATGNGGTTAGGAATAGTTTTAAAATACTTTACTGAGGGAATTTAGTAAGGAAAAAGACCGCCAATTGCTGGGATTGAATGGATTTTCCCAGGCTTGGGAGAGGTAATAACTGTTGCTGTTCGCCACGCTTTAGGAAAATAATTAATGTTCAAAATTGAGTTAAAAATGTTTAAGATTGCGAAGAGTGCTTTAGCTGGCAGGTATTTAATGATTTTATAAGTAATTTTATCGTGTCCAGGCCCCCTTTATTTTTTTTTTTTGGCTTTAAGCGATTTAATAAGTACGAGTAATTCTCGAAGTGCTGTTTGCTATGGTTTGTCTGCTATTGGTGTATTAAAAGAGGCTGTAATGTTAGTTTGTACGTCTCTAGTCAAGTTGGGATCTCCTAAATCATCGTGAGGTGAAAACTGATTTTGGTAGCAGTCAGCTATGGCATTTGCTTTGTCCTCGGGGACATATAAAAGGGTTCCTGCTAGGTTTAAAATATGCTGTGAAATGGTTTTTTTTAATTCTATTCACGCAAGTTTTTTGCTACTCGCCAGAATTCCTGGGAATTATTATTTATCTCTGCCATGAATGTTTCCCATTTATTTATTTTTAGAGTAATAAGGTTTTTATGAAGTTTTCTTTTAATTTATAGTATTTTTCTTTATCTTCCTGAGATCTCGTTCTTTGATAAACGTGTCGGGCGTGGCGTTTCTCCGTTGTTTTAAAAATTGGTGCTGGTTTAGGAAACTAGTGTGTTGTTTTGTGGCTTGTAAAATGGTGTTTTGAATTAATTCTGTTGCTGGATATCTGACTGGAAATTTGAATTAGCAGGATATATTGGTGGTTCTGCTGGGCCTGTAACTAAGTAGTTTTACTGAGCGGAATGATTTTTCTGCCTTGTTCATTATTTTCTCCACTGTTCCAAAAAGTATGCTTTGCATTTTAATCTCGTGCCAAGAAAAACGGAAGCGGCTGGGTCGTAATTTTAGTCAAGTCATCTGAANTAATTTTATTCAAGTCATCTGGAAGTAATGGTTTACAGGAGGAATTATAAATTGCTGCCAGTGTAATGTGGCCTGCTTGAGTGCGAATATTTATAGAGGTATATTCAATATTTTGTAAATCTGGAGTACTATTTATATGATGTTGTATGCGGTTGTGTACTAATATTAGAGTACCACCTCCCTTGATTTTCCTGTCTATGCGGTAAACAATATAATTTCTAATATTCTGTCTTTTACTAGGTTTTAAATGAGTTTTATTCATTAAAGCAGTTTCAACACCATAAGTTTTTAAAACTCTTTATAATTGTTATTTCATAAAAATTTGCTATTTCCATTCCAGTTGAGTTAGGATAGGACACGCGGGCTATCTGTGATACAGTGGTACATGGCTAAGTCTAAGCCAGAGAAGGTAGCGAGGGCCTGCAAGAGCAGGAGGGTCTTGAGCTGACGGTAGGTGGTGGAGTTAGTCAAATGGATGTACAATTTCATGTGGGTCATGAATGATAGGAAGTAGGCGTCCCCAAGGAAGCGTATCAGATCTCGGAGGTCGTCTAGGGCTATGTTGATATCACTGTGGTCGGGAGCGGCTGTGGAGAGGGGAATGAGGTGGTATTGGGATGTGAGCAGAGAGGGGATGGGTTTTTGGTTGGTTGGTTGGCAATTGGAAGGCATGGAGGTGGTTGCGTGCGTGTTGCGTGGCTGTGTGTTTGGTTTCATGGTCTGTGAAAAGGAAATGTTTTCCCTAACAATGTTCCTGGGTTTGCGAGGAGGGGGAAAGTTTTCCTGTGTGTTTGTGGGAGGTGCATGAGGCGAAGGGCGTTGTGGTTCTCGTTTGACTGCGGCCTCCTTTCGTAATTGCACCAATTTGATATATTCTACGCCTTTACCATTGCAGTTTACACAGTTTGGGTTTTTGTTCAGATTTGCACAGCCAGTGTGGGAGTGGGTACCGGCGCAGTGACGGCAGGCAGTTTGGAGGTGCCAGACATTTCTAGTGTGATGGAAAATCCAGCAGTTTTGGCATTGGGGAATGTCTCTAATTCATTTCTTCTTAGGTCGAGGTTCCACTGCCGTCATATTGATTTGAGGTGAGGTTGAGAAGGGGGCTGAGTGTGTCGTTTCTTGCAGCAGTAATACAAAATAAAACCCGGTGGGTCTTCCCATGTGTGTGAGGGGTTGTTGGGTGTCAGTGTGTGGTTTTTATATTGGAATACATCAATGATTGTGTACTGGCATGCTTCCAGGTCTTCCTTTACATCTGAGACGCAGGTGGTTCTCGGCAACCTGACTACCACCTTCTGAGGTGGTTCTGCTGCTTTACTGAATGTGAAGTAGTAAACATTTACAATTTTTAAGAAATCTTGAATAGATCTGTAGGCTTGTTCGCGTTTACAGGTAATTTGGAGGCCAGCTTAGTGATGAGATGTTTGTATGTGGTGGAATCAGGCAGGTACTACCAGTTTCGTTGTTTTGTTGGGAGATTTTCGGTAGCACGCTCAGTGTTATTGTCAGATTGGACTGATGAACTGAATGGTTGTGTTTGTGACCTGTTGGTTTGTGTTGTTGTTTGTGTATTTGCCATGCTGGCAAATGGATCTTAGCGGCTTCGAACCGCGACAGACTTGGGCTTTTGTTCTCTGGTGACTCGACACACTATTTTCCTGTGTTTTCTGTATCCAAGTTTCGTCCTCCATTTCCTTGTCCAGTATCGCCTTCTGGCGATTAGCTTGAGCCAACAGCCAAGGCCTCACTTGTTCGGGTGTTAGGTTGCTAGGAATGTCACTGTTCTGCACTGTGTGTTCTGATGTGTCCATGTTGACTGTGTCCTGGGACAGAGACTGTGGTTGGGTTGGTGTACTGGAATGATGAAACTGAAAGCTTCCCCCTTCAAAAGTTGCTAGCATTGTGTCGGATTGTATGTTCAGTGGAGTTGGAATTTCCGTCTCTGATGAGCCCGTATTTCCCTCCCTGAATTTCGGGTCAGCCAGGATCGAGGTGACAGATGCAATATCTACTGGAATGGATGTAGTTATTACGTTTATGATTGTAATCGTGTGCCTAATTCACTGCGGGAAATCACTGCCGCTGACCCACAATGTGCTAGCTTCTAGATAACCTGTTGAAATAATTCGACATGCCAACAGTTGGTCTCCCAGTGTCCACGAAGCTATGAAGCAAGGCCGCACAGTCCACAGAGAAGAAAGTCAAACTATGCTACCCGCCTGGATGCAAGTGAGCAAGTGAGTGGCGAAGTGGTGAGTTGGGAATAGACAGAGCCCTGGCAGTGCGAGGACTTAAGTAAACTATTCTGGCCAAGCAAACATTGTGACGCACGAAGGGGGAAGGGGAAAGCAAGGAGGGAAAACGGGGAGGAAAAGGGAGGCGATCCGAGCCGAGCAAAGAGTACACCACAGCACAGAAGTAGATGGCGGTAAAAACATTAATGCGACAGCACTAGCGTCGCAACCCGCACCCCAGAACCTGTCTCAAAGTCGAATGTTCGTCGTTACACAACGTACAGTTCACAGAAGAAACAGTAAGTAAAAATTCGTAGACATAGTACAGCAGAAACAATATCGTAGCTAGAAGAGAATCAGTTTATAGATTGATAGNGTAAGTAAAAATTCGTAGACATAGTACAGCAGAAACAATATCGTAGCTAGAAGAGAATCAGTTTATAGATTGATAGATAACACAGAGAAGTGTAGGTCAAGTCCATATTCCATAGCTTCGATACGAGGACTGGTCAGCTACATCTTCAGTGCGGTCTCTGGAGACGACGGGCAGCCAAGCGCCAAGAGAGCCAGCTTCTTCTCGGGCACAGAGGCACAGCAACCAGCAAGCGCCANGGAGACGACGGGCAGCCAAGCGCCAAGAGAGCCAGCTTCTTCTCGGGCACAGAGGCACAGCAACCAGCAAGCGCCAGGGGTAGATGCAACGAACAGAAGCTCAGCCTCGTCAAACTGCAGACCGTTTCAGCTTTAAAACTGTTGATGTCGACGTGTCAGGGCGGACTCGATATGGCTAGGTCGGAGGGAGAGAACTAACAATAATAAAGGATTATAAAATGGTAAACGATAACATACTTAACATGGGAACAAGGGTAAGGATACAAATGTGCGCTTACAAAATGCATACCAAATAACAGCTAAGATGCAGGTACATATACACTATAGACAATGAACGATCATTAATGCTGCACATAAGCCCTTAACTGCGAGACATGAGTCTTGCGAAAAGAGTGATTTCAGCTGGGCGAAATTAAACTAAGAGAATTTGGCCCTAAAAATTCATGAAACTTAAATGAGCCACATAATTTGGGTATTATTTTCCCCATCATGTCTTTTCCGAAATCTACTAACGTGAGATTCTTGCAAATCACCAGTTCCCCTACCTTGAAATTAACCAGCAATCTACCCATGTCCATTTTCGTAACTACCTGAAGCTTTGCTGCCTCGAGCCTACGATTGACCTCCTCCAGGAGACGATCACGGTCAACATCACCAAGAGGAGAGGGAAAGGGAGGTATGATCCAGAAATGGAGGAATGACGGATCTGCCTTGTAATCATAAGGTGCACTATTAAAGCCTACATTAATTAAATCTAGAACCTGATCCCATTTAGTATGGTCCTGATTATAAAAAATGGTTAAACAAGCCTTAACATTTTTGTTAAATATCTCTACCTGGTTTCCCTTCGGAGGTGAAAAGTTGAATCGCCCAACGAAAACACAATCGTGAAAATATTGAAAGTAAAGTACTTGGCATTATCAGTAACAATCTCAATTGGAGCACTAAAAACTTTCCAGATATGATCGGCAAGCACCTTAACTATTGAAGAAGCCTTCATGTTTCGAAGTGGCAAAAGAATAACAAACTTCGTGAAAGTGTCCAATGAGATCAGAATACACACATTGCCCTTTTTAGATCCTACCAAGTGTTGAAAAATGTCTAGCTGTACAACTCTCCAGGGAGCTTGAGGTATCTGCGTTACCACCTGTCCAACGTTGGTGTGTCGCACCTGTTTGCTTTTCTGGCGCATATCACATTATCGCACAAAGTCCGAAATGTCGCTCTTCAACGTAGGCCAAGCAAATTGAACCGCAATTCTATTAAATGTCTTTCTGCACTATTATTTTACTTGGTTGTTTGTTTCCGGTATTTATCGACTGGATCATTTTAAAGATCCTCACTTCGTTGCTTCTTGATTTATTTGTGTTTTGTGCGTAGTGTTTATGTTTTCCTTAAATTATTTCGGTTATTGCCAATTTTATTTGCTAAATTGACAACTGTGATATTGTTATCCAGAACAAGTTTTTTCTATATTTTGTTGAGATTTTTGTAGTCGTTTTATTGTGTTGTCTGTTTTTCGGAATTATTTTTGATGGTAATTTCTTCTCTTTTGAGTAAACATTNTTGTAGTCGTTTTATTGTGTTGTCTGTTTTTCGGAATTATTTTTGATGGTAATTTCTTCTCTTTTGAGTAAACATTAAAATTTTTTTTTTTTTTCTATTTTTTCTTTTTTTTTAAATAAATTTTTTTAAAATTTTATCTATTTAAATTTTTTGTATTAAATTTGGTATTTTTACTATATCATGATCATTCCTTGTTGAGTTCAANTGTAGTCGTTTTATTGTGTTGTCTGTTTTTCGGAATTATTTTTGATGGTAATTTCTTCTCTTTTGAGTAAACATTCAATTTTTATTTTTTTTTCTATTTTTTCTTATTTTCTAAATAAATTTTTTTCAAATTTTATCTATTTAAATTTTTTGTATTAAATTTGGTATTTTTACTATATCATGATCATTCCTTGTTGAGTTCAACATTTGGTGATTATTTTACAATTTTTTCTTTCCATAACCAGCTTCGGCAATTGAAAAATTCCAACGAATTCTGAGTTAAAGCATTTGATGTTGAGCTTCTCACAGGCATATATAAATAATCCCCATGCAGGCTGTTGCAGACGGCAGTTTCGTTGCGTAATTTCGCCGAGTCATTGAAAGTTTCAACTCATTCGGACCCACTCTAGTTGACGGTTTCAAGTGATGCAAACAAGATAATGTGACGAGTCTTGTATTTAGGCGTACGGAGTATTTTTTTCGTTATTGCAGCCAATGAGGTTTAGTGTTTGTAGTCAGAGATCGTGGTATGAGATAACAGTAACTTGAAACAACAGCGTGGTTCACGAATCAGGGAGATCGCCATACACGAAGCCACGCAGCGTGCAGTGCCAGCGAAATGTTTACTTACTGAGAAATATGTACACGATCGTTGGCAGAAAACCGAGCAGGTTATCATACACGTTAAATTTACGTCATCGCGTGTTGCTAGTTAAGATTATTTGATTAGAAAAAATACTTACAAATTATTTAAATTCATTGTACTTCAAAGCCATTAAGAAGATTTTCTGTTTTTTTAGCGACCAGTTATAAAATGTCGTCATGCAAGCAGCAGCTAGTAATAGCATTACACAGGGGAAGTCGCTGTCTTTATTGGTGCTAGTTCTGAACTTGCACATCATTGGCTATGATTTTGCGCATTCTACAAAATGTACGAGAACTTCTTTACTTACGGACGTGATAACTTCGCGAATTGATTTCAGGGCAAGCTAGACTTCAAAAACACATTCTTATAATCCTTTCAGTGGCATAAAGTGTATTATTTCAGGCATTGCAACGAAGATATTTTCTCTTTAGAACTGCACAAATATTAGTACCATGCACAGTCTTATATCAGAACCAATAAAAACTTATTTATGTTTGATGTTATTGGCGGTAACTGTTTATGTAACTGAGGACTATAGTGTCAGTAACGAACTATGTCACTCACACGTGAGGGAATTACTAGCTGATGTTCTCTGCTATGTACAGCGTACATCATTAGTCACTTCGTATGCAACGTACAGTGTACAGACAGGTGTATACAATTGTGTACATTAAGCACGTGTAGGTAATTTTTGGTCTTTACTGCACAATGCGAAGCTCAAAGTCCAATGATCTTACTTATGGGCAAATGATTCGCAAACCATCCTACTGGTGTAAGTCATAATTGGTTCATATAATTGTAGTCGAACATTATAGCCCACAGCTCAATGGCTGTTACAACGAAACAATTGTTCTGTTGACTCAAGTACATCGCACATCATACATTTCTTTGTTTGCAACACCTGGAACCGTAAGTTGAAGTGGGAGTGAAAGAGTTAAGAAGTCTGCAAGGAAGCAAGCACAAAGTCCCGTGCCTCGTGTAATGCGGCAGGAGCCAAGTCAAGCCTACTGTAGTTGGACTTGCGGTATTCTCCTGCCTCTTGGTATGCTCAGGGTAACAAACCTTGACTTTAGAGTAATTTTAAAATTTGGAGGCGGGAGAGAGTAGAGGCTGAAACCCGAGTCAAAGAATGTGAAGACAAACATTTCAAAAGAATGCGGGAAGCTACCGAGGAAAATGAAACACTACTCCGGATATTTCTTCCTCTAAAAGGTTTTGATTATAGAGAAAAAAATAATATTTTCCGTCATTCATATGTTATCAGGGCACAGTGATTTTATGCTCTAACATGTCTGTACATGTTAACTATGGGGCGTGAGACTATAATAATTTTGGCAAAAAGGGGGGGGGGTGGAGGAGGCACCAACATAACTTGAAATTTGGGGGTGGGTACAATACAACCTTTTACCTTCCCTCCCTGTACAACCAAGTTAAATCCTCAGCGAAGGAGGATAAAAGGAACAAGTGGAAACTCAACAGTATAACTAGGTAAACGTAATTTTAGAGAGCCGGAAATTTTGCAGAGTCATTTGGCAACAGAATAGACTCCATAATATGTTGTTTACTCGAACCTTAGTTGTTTATTGATGGCTGATGCTCCATGTTTATTCCAGACGAGGTAACACTGAATTCGTTTCTCTTTTTCTTGGAATTCATTTATTGGCTCAAATTCGTAAAGAGTGTTGCTTACAAACTGTGATTCAATTGGAAAAGAAAGTCTAATATATATCCGTTTAAGTCTAGCTTATTCTCATAATGAATCTGGAAAATGTCCCGTGCTTCTAATTATCTTATTGGTTTGTTTGCCGAAGTACGTTCTACGGTACTGCCAACGTCAGAACACAGAGTAAACTACAAGATTTCACTGTTTTATGTTGGCAGATAATGCATGTGAATTCGCGAGTATGTATTTTACTTTTATATTTAGACTGGTCTAGGTTTACTGGACAGCATAATCGATTGCGTCGTTTATTTGCAGTTATTTCATACCACAAATGCATTCGAAAGCATGAGAATCATGCGAAGATGAAACGCTTCTTTATAAACAATTCCATGCGGACGTTCATGAAAATACACGTGAAAGCCACACAGACAAAGAATACTTTACTACAACCATTAAAATGATCTAACCTAGCGCGTGCTATGCAATATGTGAAGATATTGCTACATAATGGTGTATTGCATATGTACGTGATGTGGAAATATTCTGTTTAAATAAACCACTTTTTTTTTTAATGACGAAGCTGTAAGACCGTAGAACCACAGCGTATTTAAGGATACAGAGGTGAAAGAGACGCATATTCCCTAACTCCATGTGCACGCGCCAGCAAAATGGTGTCACTTGCCAACAACATGCCAGGACGCCGTTTGCCAATCAGCGCCTGGTATCGTACTCGCCAGTCGGCAGCCCAGCTAATAGGAAGAGATTTCGCAGGACGCATCAGCCAATCAGACGCAAGGTTCCGTTACCAGAGCGTCGCGCAGCCTATCAGCGAGGTAGTACACCCAGATTAGAGGTACCGCCATGACATTTTCCTTCTTCGTACTTCTGTGGTAGATCCTCGACTTGGGGTTTCTTCCCTAAGTATAGTTTTCCCTATCCGATTACTTGAGAGAGCGATCTCGCTAGCTGCGCAGAACCAATCTCCGTATCCCAACATTTAACTGCTTTTCTGCCAACACGACTATGATAAACGACGTGGATAGGAGTTGAGGTTAGAACACTGTTTCGTAAACAAGTACTTTCGAATGTTTTTATACTTCCTCTAACCAATTTGTAGTGCAGATTATTTAAATTCAAATTGGTAAAAGTATTTTGTTCATTTAAAAATTCAGATTTAAACCAACACGGTTATCAGTGCTGAGTATGCGACTTTGACGGTTATGTTGGTTTACGGTAGGTAAATGTTGGGTACATGCACAGAAGACGAAGAATCGATCTACTTCATCTTTTGTCTATGAGCCGGTTGGTTTCGGGTTGATCGCAGCTAGATGTGAGCATTTTTTGCGAGCACGCACGCAGATACGCGAGCGACAAGCAGCAGTAGGGGAAGGTGTCCCGGACAGGGGAATGCGGCAGTGGAGGGGTGATCTCAGCTCCGGAGGCGGAATGTTAGGGACAGACGCCGGCCGCGCAGTCAGTCGACCGCCAGCCGTCGGCGAGGCTGGCCGAAGTGGCGCGAGTGTAGCGGAGCGCAGACCACGTGACACTCCAGCCGCGCGCGCCGGGCAATCAGCACGCTCTCCGGCGTCCGCGTGCGGTGCCCATACGTCTGTCGTCGCCGCGAATGCAGACGGAAACTGCTCGGGATTCGTGTGATGCCTTTTTTACCCACACCCGTGTCGTGTCTTTTAGAAACCTCTGAAGGTTTCTTACTTCGATTTTTGAATGTCAAAAGCCAACAGTGATAAGGCGTGAAAATTCTCCTTCTTGGTCGCTTAGCTTACTGTTCCAGTCAGTGCATTTATTTTGATCGAAGAAAGAACACATCGACTGCAATTTCAATCAAACTGTTAATAGTGGCATTAGCTGCCCTTAACACGTATCGTAAAAATATTTGTATATTGTAGGGGCAATCCACTCCTGCACAAGCTTAGAAAAAAAATTATAAATTAATAATATTCAAAATAATGCCATTAACGATCAAAATACATTTGCGCACAATAAAAAAAAACGCGTTGAACGTCAATAACCTCACTTTCACTACCTATATAACTATCCAAGTGTTGCTGAAAGAAACAGGATTTACACTTAAGTAGAAAATAAGTAATTTTTTAATTTATGACTATTTATAAAATAATATTAACCACCATGAAATGGAACTAATTGATAATAACAAATTATATACATTACGCCTTATAACAAAATATAAATAAACTAATAAAACTGAAGTGTTACTCGACATTTATGTAAGAGTTTGTAGGCCTCAACGGCTGATGATTCATAAACTTCACACCTTAGTGTCTTTGAGCCGTTGATATAAATAACACTGTTACTAAGTAAGTATATCATAAGGATGAGATATTTTTGAGACACTGAATTCTGTAAATCAGAGACGTTGACTAGAAAGAGTCTTGTTCGAAAAGTTGCGATCTTTATTAAGGACTCGTAAGCAGCACATTTCCTCTGCGACGCTACACCGCGGTGCAGGCGAGTTTGCTTATATGATGAGGGTAGTTGGCGCACTGGGGTGCGACAAGGTGTAGGCGGATACAGTAACGTAGCCACACGGCGTCTTCTCGATGACGGGCGAGCCTACCTGGGCCCACGGGCCCTTCGCCACTAATGCCGTCTACACCGTCCTTCTTCTGTTTGTTGTAAAGGGAGCGCTACAGGAGCTGAAGCTGACGGCCAACACCGGCATCGCGGAGGTGCTGTGCGACAACTCCTTCACTGTGAGTATTGCCTCCCTTGCTTAATACACGCTGTAGTCACTGTGATCAGTCACCGTGACACTACCTTCCTAGCTTAATGCATGCTGTAGTCGCAGCTGCAACAGAATACCTACCTTTAATAGTGGTCGGTGAGCAGTTGCAGGTGTTTGCTCTGTGCTGTATCTGGTTGTTCCTCAGCTCACGCATTATCTACTAACGTGTAATTTTACAGTTGACATTACAGCTCGATAGTGAGTGTCCGCAATAACTTCATAATGATCCGTCTCAACTCTGTAATTATCTATTCCTGCCGCATGCATACTCTACACGGCACAGAGCAAACTCCTCCATTCCTTATAACAACTTATCAGCAAAAATTGCTTAACATTAATCAGACTGTAATTACTGTTAATTGCATGTATTTTTAAGTAATGTCCGACATTTGTAGCATTATTAATAATGGCAGCGAAATGTAAAATTTAGTCTATAGTAGTAAGAAATAGCCGATTATGCACCACCTGGCGTCGTGGTGGAGACAAGGGGACAAGCCCACGGCCATCTTGGATGACATCACGAGGCAACCTCATACTCTGTAATTCCTTGTATACGTTGGTCATGTTGGATTTACTCGCGCGCCATGTCATTCCTAGCCAATAGCAGCCATCTTGGATGTCCCCACTTCATGCTCTATTACAAATGAAGTTTTCTCTTAGAGTCCTCCTGATCTCTTCTGTCTCCAACGTTCTATCCCTCGAGGGTGGAGGGGGGTCTTGGTTTTCTTATATTCCATCTAATTCCATTTCACTTGGCATCCTGGTGGGGACAAGTCTCATGATATGTGTTTTCACCTTGGTTTTATCATAACTCTTCTGGCCCCATTTCACCTTACATCCTGGTGGAGACGAGTCTCGTGCTCTGTTATTCCATCTGCGCAACACGGAGCGAGGCCTGCCCATGCATGCTAGCCTAGAGTCGCATCTCACAAGTGCCAGTTATGTCCTAAGCTCACCTATAAGCATAGTTGACAGTAATTTCCGAACCGTTTAAGATATAGTCACCAAATTCATAATATAATAACCACTCCCGATAACGAAAAGGGCTGCAGGGTCAAGTATGCCCTAAGCGCACTTATAAGCATAGTTGCAGTAATTTCCAAACTGTGTAAGAAACAGCCACCAAATTCATAACATAGGCATCGCCCTTAATGCTGAATAAGATGGTAAAGACAATTAGGGATTAAGCCATCGTTTAAGCATAGTCGCCTGTAATTTTCGAGCCATTAAAATACAGTCACTAAATATATAACCTAAGCATTAAACACGATGACGAAAATATGACCACAGAGTCAAGTATGCCATAAGCCTTCTTATAAGCATAGTCGGATGTTATTTCCGAACTGTTTAAGATACAGCCACCAAATTCATAATGTAGAAATCATCCCCCACGACAAAAAAGACCGCAGAGTCAAGTAGGCCCTAAACCTACTTATAAAACAAATTTTACTTTAATTTCCGAACCATTTAAGATAGTCACCAAATTGATAACATAGTAATCGCCCCCATCGATGAACAGAGCCGCATGGTCAAGCATGTCGTAAGTCCACTTATAAGCATAGCTGCCCAAAATTTCCCCTACCGATGCAATAGGCATCAAATTCATATAGTTAACATCGTCTCTGATGAAGAAAATGATGGTAGGGTCAAGAAAACTTTAAGGCACCTTATAAGCATAGTCAACCGACATATCCCAGCCACCAAAGCCATTGTCATAAAATTCATAAAATAGACATCGCCACCGACAACGAAGAGGATGGTAGTGTCAATTATGTCCTAAGCCATCTAGTTGGCTACCATGCCCCACCTACTGGGACAATAGTCACCAAATTTATAACATAGGCATCACTTCCGATGACGAAAAAGACCCCAGGGTCAAGTTCACATTAGGTCTTAATATAAACACAGTTGGCTGTTATTTTCCACCCACAGAATCAATTGTCATCAAATTCATAACATAGGCAACACCTCCGATGACAAGCAGGGTGGTAGGGACAAGAAAAATTGAAGTCCTCATATAAGCCTGATGTTTCCCACCCTCCAAAGCCACGATCCCCATATTCATTTTACAGTCATCACTTCCAACTGCAATCAAGGATGTAAGGAGAGCAGGCCTTAAGCCCTGTTACAAGCACAGTTGTTCAGCATTTCCAAACCTTTGATGTTAGGGAGCATGTAACAACCATCCACTCATGTAAAAAAAATGTAAGTATACATACATGTGCATCGCAAATATACTGTTGCATGTAGGAGTGTAGGGTCTGAGATAGCACACAAATACACATCGACCTGCACACACTAGACAACCACCATAAGTCGCCCTTGTCGCCTGCTACTGTAGGTGTCAACTCCATCCCGCTCAGCTTCCAGAGAACGTGTTTGACCATCATTCTCCAGTCCCCTCTTACCTCCCCAGAATGGTACGAGCCGCCCAAATATCTTCTTTCTTTCTTAGTGGATAGTCAGTGAGCACTTTTTTTAATATGTAGAGATTAAAGCAAAATACATTACGATGTCTCATCAGATTACTGAGCTATTGAAGAGTCCTCGAAACATCAATTACCTATTTCCCGCGTCTAAAAGGGATTGAATTCCATAAAAAAATTCCTTGATTTAAGTTTTACTATTATACCACAAAATACTATATTATTATACTATACTAAATTGCTATATTATATAATAACTAATAAATAGTCAGCTTTTTGAAGCAAAGAAAATAAATATATCTTATTGCATTAATACGCCATTAAGGAGTTCTCGAAAACACAGTTTTAACCCCTTTCACATGCTTAAGGTCTAAATTTTAAAAAGTTCTAAAATTCGGCTTTACGTATTTGTACAGGCGGGTTTTTGAAGCTAAGAGCATAACGATATCTCCCGGGGTAATTGAGCTATTGAAATATAAATTATATTCTACCTCTTTTCACACTTTTAGGGGATGAACTTAGTGGCGAAGTGGTTAGACTACTTGACTCTTAAAAAGGTGAATCGGGTCTCAATTCCCGGTGGAGTCGTTCCCGAATTTTCACATGTGGTAATCATGCCGGATGATGCCACTGGTAGGCGGGTTTCCACGTGGATCTCCCGTTTCTCCCTTCCATGCATTCCAGCGGTGCTTTATATTTACCTCTCTTTACTGCAGGTGTGCACTCAGACTGACATGTGCCACCTACAGGTGTGCACTAAAAAAGACACGTGCACCGACAGGTGTGCTCTCAGACTGAACCTTGCTACGTCCAGGCATTCACACAGCCTGACATGTGCCACCTACAGGTGTGCACTCAAACTGACATGTGCCACCTANTACTGCAGGTGTGCACTCAGACTGACATGAGCCACCTACAGGTGTGCACTAAAAAAGACACGTGCACCGACAGGTGTGCTCTCAGACTGACACTTGCTACGTCCAGGCATTCACACAGCCTGACATGTGCCACCTACAGGTGTGCACTCAAACTGACATGTGCCACCTACAGGTGTGCACTAAACAAGACACGTGCACCGACAGGTGTGCTCTCAGACTGACACTTGCTACGTCCAGGCATTCACACAGCCTGACATGTGCCACCTACAGGTGTGCACTCAAACTGACATGTGCCACCTACAGGCCTGCGCTCAGACTGACATGTGCCATCTACAGGTGTGCACAAAGACTGACATGTGCCACCTACAGGTGTGCACTAAACAAGACACGTGCACCGACAGGTGTGCTCTCAGACTGACACTTGCTACGTCCAGGCATGCACACAGCCTGACATGTGCCACCTACAGGTGTGCACTCAAACTGACATGTACCACCTACAGGTGTGCACTAAACAAGACATGTGCACCGACAGGTGTGCTCTCAGACTGACACTTGCTACGTCCAGGCATTCACACAGCCTGACATGTGCCACCTACAGGTGTGCACTAAACAAGACACGTGCACCGACAGGTGTGCTCTCAGACTGACACGTGTTACGTCCAGGCATGCACTCAGACTGACACGTGCCACCTACAGGTGTGCACTCAAACTGACATCAGCCACCTACAGGTGTGCACTAAACAAGACACGTGCACCGACAGGTGTGCTCTCAGACTGACACTTGCTACGTCCAGGCATGCACACAGCCTGACATGTTGCACCTACAGGTGTGCGCTCAGACTGACACGTGCCACCTACAGGTGTGCACTAAACAAGACACGTGCACCGACAGGTGTGCTCTCAGACTGACACTTGCTACGTCCAGGCATTCACACAGCCTGACATGTGCCACCTACAGGTGTGCACTCAAACTGACATGTGCCACCTACAGGTGTGCACACAGACTGATACGATCCAACCACAGGTGTGCACTCATACTGATATTTGCCACCTACACTTATGCACTTAGACTAATACGTATCATCTATAGGTGTGCACTCATACTTACACGTAACACCTGCAGATGTGCTCTAAGTCTGACATGTGCCACCTACAGGTGTGCACTCAGACTGACACGTGTCACCTACAGGTGTAGTCTCCCACTTCGTGAATTCACTCAAACCACCTTTTATAGACGCCAGTACTTCTTTCACTCGCAAAATACAAGTCATTATACGGGTCATGGCAAACATCTGCCTACAGCTTATACACTGAAGAGCCAAAAAAACTGGAATAGGCGTGCGCATGTAAATAACAGAGATAGGGAACCAATCAGAGTAACGCGATGCGGTCGGCAGCTAGATCGGTTACTGCTGCTACAATGGCAGGTTATCAGAATTTAAGTGAGTTTGAACGTGGTCTTATAGTCGGCGCACGAGAGATGGGACATGACATCCCCGAGGTAACGATAACATTTGGATGTTCGCGTACGACCATTTCACGAGTGTACCGCGAATATCGGGAATTCGGTAAAACATCACATCTCGACTTCGCTGCGACAGAAAAATGATCGTGAACGAACGGGACAAACGACGACTGACGAGAATCATTAAACGTGACAGACGTGCAACCCTTTCTCAAATTGGCGCAGATTTCAATGCCTCCTGCATACCTTCAAACATTATTCGAGTCAATGCCACGTCGTCTTGCGGCACTTCTGCGTGCTCGCGGGGGCCCTACACGATATTAGGCAGGTGTACCAGTTTTTTTGGCTCTTCAGTGTACGAGCATGATCTTTTATCAATGCAAAGTAGGCTGAGTAAACGTTATTTAGGAAAACATTTTTTCGGGGTCTTTTTTAAATCTCAATGCAGAAATAAAAACTTTAATTTAATTTATTTTTTTTTACATAATTTCACACCCATACCAAAACCATAAAAGTTTCTTAAAGCGCGGTGTATCCCAAATAATTTAAGGACAGTTCTTCTCAACTGAGAAAACAGCGTGCGTACAAATACTACACCTACTTTCTCCGTAATTACACGAACGTAATTCTTAAAATGTTTTGGATCTGTAGATGTCTAGGAAGCATGTCTGCTGTTGCATCATAGAATCACTTCCTTCGTATTACTGTGAAACGGTAAAGGAACGGAATGTACTACGAATTATTTCTAGGACAGAATTGATACGTTCTTAAAGTTACTAAAACTGCTGTCACACGAAGCAAAATGAATTTCGCTCGAGAACTTGTATGACAACTCTCATGCGAGAATATCAAGCAAACTCTGAACGAAACGAGTTCTTACAATGTTTGCCCGTAGCAAACGTTTACTTGCCAGAGAATATTTAAAGGCTCGGGAAAATACTTAACAGTCACAATTTCAATTTAAACGCTTCTGAACATTTTGATTTGTATGAACAGCGCGGATGTTAATTAATGTGAAGGTGTCTTTTTCATCTCTTACAACACTCTCTGAACTCCACTCCATTTCCTTAAGTGTTCAGTGCCACGTGTCCATGAGAGAAGACACGTTGCACACGAAGAGTACTTATAGTCAGTACTGTACACAGGGAGAAATCAGTGCTTGAGTCTTCCTTCTGCGAGACTTTGTTAGTTGAAGTTTCTGCACCTTTCATCTGTAAATGGTTAATGCTGGCATCAATCAACGCTCAGTACACTGTATACTGACTGCGATTAGCACAGTCGATAAAAGTACAGCGCACATCTAAATAGTGACAAAGTGCAACACTTGAGCTCGAAAATGGATTCGGAAATGAACGGGATAAAATAATAAGAAGTGTTCTTGACCGCAATATGTTTCGTCGTGTTCATATTTGCACACAATTTACTCCTGTCTTCAGTTGTTATAGAGTGGCCACTTTCCTACTTGTGCTGCAGTAAGTTCCGGCTAAGCGTTACAGTTTCGCATCTACAGTGCAAACAAAAACACAATTTTACTGAGAATAGTTTTTGTAATTTTACAAATATTTGTATCACTAAAAAAATTGTATCTTTTAATATTACTTGTTTGTAAATCTACAAGGGACGTTTTTGTAATAGATTTCAAGAAATGCTTGTTTAGCACTGGCCCGTATCGACGAGCTCAAGCAAAATGGCGAGCACTCAACAACATAAAACCATATATAGCTGTTTGTGAAAAGCTAGGGGTGGTGTAAAGTGTAGCTGCGAGCAAAAAGAAATGTGCTGTAAGTCTGAATAACCTCAGACGCTGAAAAACAATTCAATTAATCATAATAAAACTACTACATATTTTAAAAACACGTGACGCTATTACCCATTACTTGTAAATGTCAATGTTTTATATCTACATAGAACTCTTAAAACGAAATTAATGCGTTCTTCTTAGCCAAATAACATGACTGATATTTTGTAGGTATTTACTTCTATATTCAATACAGAAATAGTTGTCACGCTCTGAAGTCAAGCTGGTCTTGTGGTTAAGGGTGTGGGACAATGATGTAAAGGACGTGGATTAGTCCAAATAATGGTAAGGTATAAATTTATTTGGTGAATTATATTTTTTAAATAATCTGTTCACTATTCTCTGTTATTAATTCACTAAATTGGTTTTCTACAAGAAAAAAAATAATTTTATGTCCACTTTTCAATAATGTAAGTTTTAATACAAGCATATAATTTTTAGTATTACAAAGACATGTTTAGCATATTTTACAAGAAAACTGTATGTAGTTTTACAAAGTATTTTCTTGGTAACTGGGTTTCCAAGGATGTTTCTCGTAAAAGTACAAAAAAACGTTTTCAATTAACGCACGTAGCTGTTGTGTGGCTGCCTCCTCGTCCTTCTTAGTCTCCTCTGGCAGCAGTATCCTGTTAACCAAGCACGTGTCCCCAGACCACAGCATCAGCACACGCCACATCTCGGCTGGAGCTTTTTAATTCATTTTCTTGAGTGTCACCAGTGCCACACGTTTGCATCAACGATTTATCAATTTCCTTTACTAACTGCCTCTCATCCGTTTCATCTTAAACGTCAATTACTCTTGCATGAAACTCAGATAAAACAATGGGCTTTTAAAGAGTTTAAAATACCATTAGTCAACTGCCTTCTCCAAATTACATCACTGCCAACATAGAAGATTTCATCATTCGATTTGCATACGTGCCCACTCAAAGATAATTTAATGATACTTATCTAAGAATTTTTAAAAAAGTAGTTTACATTGTTTAAATTAAAATAACAAAAACTGTTCTCAATTATTAATTTGATCCATGCATATTTTGCCAGCTACTGAAAGTTGGACGTTATTAAGGCGATCCTAAATTTCAAAATCTTTACTATGAACTTAATACTCCAACAACTTTTTCCAACGCGATAATAGTGTCATTGGCCAACAATTTGTCCAGTACGCTCATATGTATTGACAAGCAAATAAATTCAAGTTCAGCGGCAGATCGCCCAATCCTCTTTGAAGCAGTCACTTCGTATAAAAGAGAACTGTTAATGAACTAACATGTTGTTCTCAGTTATGTGTAGGTTAGTGAAGATGCAACTATATAATAACACAAATTTTTAGTGTCACTACATATTATATTCTAAAAATAAAAACTGCTTTTCTGTCTTTATTAGCGGTTGCACTTGACTCCGATATGGTAGTTTATTGGATATTGCCACTGGCTGTCCTGCACTCCAAATCCGATTCAGTGATATCAATAATTGAAATGACGTTCACTGAATGTCAGTTGACAAGCTACTGCTGACTGGCGAATCAAACAAATCAACTGGGTACGAGTGATTTATAGCAGTGACATTCTTGAAATTCACTGGGAAATAGCAAATGAATCAGTGAAATTCAACCACTATATTAACTAGCCATCTGTCACTGAATATCAGTTGCTCTATTCTCTCTGTTTTCACTGATTTGGTTCGATTCTAACTGATTAAAGTTTAGAGTGTGTAGTTTCCCCATATCACCATTTGAGCAGGAACCCCCCTCCAGAACCTCAAAGGATTTCCTCTCACTATTCTGCCCTCGATGACCAGTTCGTGATCACATTTGGCCATATTTCTTTATAATGTCCTGTGAAAGTGGCCGCCATTACAGTCCTTTGCGTGGGATGCGCTCTGTCACATTTCTGTCACATTTTACGCAATGGCTGACTACAGCCATTTCTGAAACTGACATTCGAAGATAAATCGCAGCGAGAAACTGAATTTAGTTTAAAACGTAGTACGCACAGACATAACTACTAAGCACTAAGGTGAATAAAAAAATGTGTAAATCTGCGTCATCTTGAGAATATTAACTCAAATCAACTTTCGTGAGAGCATGATTTAGACCATTTATTTATGACTGGCCATGTCAAGCTTTAAAATAAGGTTTAGAGGGGAGAGATTTTGGGGGTTCTTAACATCGAGGTCTTTTTAGATCCGATAAGGTTGAAGTAAGGAGAGTATTTTAGGGCGTCGGGAATGCAAGGGCTGGGGTTAAACGGGAGATCCCCGAGAAAACCCGACGACCATTGGCATCTTCCGGACGAATCCTACATGAGAAAATCCGGGAGCGACTTCACCCACCGGTAATTGAAGGTGTGGGATGCGAGTAGTCTGACCACTACACCACTGCGGACCCTCAAGCTTTAAAATATTTGTAATCTTCACAATCCTAGGGTTAATAATGAGTTTTATGTTGTTAACTCTTTCTTAAGAAATCAAGCTTAAGATGACTGAATCCGCAAACTGTGGGTGTCTCTGTAAGTTGCGGGTAAACATGATATCCAGCTGCGCAACTCTCAGCTGTTGTTGGTGGATCTTTGTCATCCACAACGCATGATGAAAACACTGTACCACGGCATACCGGGAATGCAATCTCCGCGGCGCAGCAAGGAAGTGTGTTTATCTGAGCGCTGCACTCGTATTCTCATCACGGACACAGTCTTGGATTTATTTCATCCGACGACATACACAACGTATTCCAACTGATTCAAACGCGCCTGTCACGAACCCGGCACAACTTACTAAACAAGCGCACACACGGGCGAAATGCCGCGGGGGTTGCTTTGATATGAGCGTGCCCAATCGCTGACCAGCTGCGCAAGGATCTTGAAACGGGCTTTGTGTCTGTCGCGTGCTGCAACGGGTTTCTTATTAGCTGGGCTACGTCTGGCAAGTCAGTTGCCGGGCGTTGATAGGCGAACGTCGTTCCGCCATGTTGCTGGCCAGTGAAGCCATGTTGCTGGAGTTGGCGGAATAATGACTGTTTCACCTCTGTATCCCTGAGAACTCTGTGACGCGTGTTTAATGCCTCGCATGTACGTGAGACAGCTTCACGCGTTCGTCACACAGAAGTGACATCAACGCCCCTACGTGGAAGAAGCTGAACTGACTTCCAGCGTTTCCGTCCTTGCTCCGTACTACGGACATTGGGTCTGAAACAGCGGTACTTCAATTCATGCGATGAAAAACCACTGATTAAACTACACGTGTTTTCTTAAGTATAAGGAAGCTCTAAAAATTCGATTTTTTTTAACATCTCACGACATTTTCTATTACAGTTAACACTATAAAAACAAAACTTACTATCTTAGTTAATTCGTTTTTTTCAATTTATTACAAAAGTGGTTCTCCCAGAGCAATTATTTACTGGGCTGCGTCTATTTTCGCAAACGACGATCAGTCAGAAAATATTTTAGTACATTGACCTCTTCAGTCTACCTTCTCACAGAGCACTTAAGATGCAAAGGCGAGTTCGTACTACAAACTCCAACCGCACACGCTAGCAACATTTCGAGATGTTGTACGCCAATCAGCGCCTGGAAACTTACTCGCCAGACGGCAGTCCAGCCAATGAGGGGATGTTCCGCAGCACGCAGTAGCCAATCAGGCACAAGAATGGGTACGCCTACATCAAAGGAACCGCACCGCCATCTCGTCACTGTGTAGTAACCTACTCTATAACCTTGTCCCCAGACGACTTCGCATTCAGCCCGTGTATTGACTGCATACACCTGGCTATCAAGAAATTATTTTATTACTAGTTGTACTTATAGGTCCCGCTTGCCTGCACCGTTATTCTCCTGTTTTGGCCAACGACCGAGGGAGCTATAAGGGCTACACTGGCACGCGCTACAAGAGTGCTATCGCCGCTATGCGGAGGGCTCTTAACTGGCGTGCAGTGTTCTCGTAGTGCTGCGTCTACCTATGTGATTTTCAGCAGGGTCACTATTATTTTATTGACGAGAAGTCTGTAGTCTCCTATCGTAGTTTGACTCGTGTCCGTCTAGTATGTTTTAAGATACGGCAGACAGAAACAGCAGTTTTTTTTAACTATATTAGAGCGCTCCAAAATAATATTTATAGCAAGGGTGGTATCGTTAAAGTACAATTCCGTCATCGTCTGGGGTATGGTACATTTTCGTAGGTGAACATGCTGGGAGCACGTTTAATAGTTTCGTCAAATAACTAGGATTTGAACAACTGTGCAACGTAGTTCAAGCACCAAGCAGACGGAATCCTTAAATGGGGATATTCCTTTATACTGCAATGACAGCCAATTATAAGAAGTCGAAAGTTGAAAGTGCGTTGGAATATAACCAGCTGATAATTGTTTCCCTTATAAATATAGCTATACTCTTTGTAATGAATGATATGACCTCTCACTGTATAATTACTGTACTAGTCTTGAATGGCGTGCGTGCACGTCTACTGCGTGGAGGCTCAAGCCTCGACAGCCAGTGCCAGTAGATGGTGACAGTCATCTGGTTGAAGTGAAGACCTTGCGGCTCCGAACCACGAGACTATATGTGAATTAACGTGGCCGGCATATGGACTCGTGTATGCGTGGCTTATCTGATCCTGTCGCCGCCAGTCCTGGGAGGCTGTACGGTCGTCTTACTTTCCTCGTGTCCTCCCGCTGCCTACCACGGGGACTCAGCTACGCTGGGAGTAATTACTGTGATTTAACCTGCTAGAGAACTAGACATCTAGCAAGTAAATAAACTACATTAATAACTTCAGACCCTTATTTAGCGTATATATTTTTTCAAGTGTTGCAAATAAATTTTTTTATTTGTACTGTAATTAGGCTGACGCATTACTTGTTTTACTGTCACTACAAATACGTACTGCTTTTGTTTTAATTGATAGTAATACATATGCATCAGTTGTGACGTAGCGCAGCAGCAAGATTTTTGAATGAGTGACTGGGAAGACACTGGGAAGTGCGCTTCACAGCGTGCAGTGCCGGCCAAACACAGTTCCCCTGTGCAACAGGTATACGCTTCTAGATACTGGAAACGAGTTTAAAGCAGGGCAGTTAGAGAGTACCGGTGTTTGTTTATAACTCTGTATCACTGATGAATGCTGCATAAACTGCAATTGCCGGGAAGGTTTGATGTGGCCACTGATACGCTCCAAAAATATTCTCATCGTGACACTGTCAGCGAAAGAGAGTGATTCACTCGCCTATGCACCACCAAAAGAGATAATATTGAGTAGGGTGTTGGTGTGAGCTGCGCAGTAACCAAAGTACGTGTCGTAACCACGAAGTACTTAAGAATACAGATGTGGAATAGCCACTCATGCCACGAACTCAGACCACACACGCCACCAAACTTGCATCACTGGCCAGCAACATATCTGAACGCAGTTCGCCAATCAGCGCCTGATAAATCTAATCTCCACGCCAACCTGAATCAAGAACGTTTCGCAGTACACAGAAGCCAATCAGACATAAAGCTTGTTATTAGCGCCTCGCACAGCCAATCAGCGAGTGGGTGTGTCCACGTTAAAGGAATCTCCACGCCATTTCGTCTTTGTGTACGTATCTACTC
The DNA here is from genome assembly GCA_002778355.1 of Clitarchus hookeri. NCBI lineage: Eukaryota > Metazoa > Arthropoda > Insecta > Phasmatodea > Phasmatidae > Clitarchus > Clitarchus hookeri. Next base: position 49,449 of record NQII01006770.1, read on the forward strand.
CGGATGACTACCAAAAATATTTAAGTTGCTTGTTTGTTCACTTCTTAATTAGCTCTATTGTTCTGAAGCGAAGAAGATTCTTCATGTGTCATGGTGGTGACTTGTCGCATAGGAAATATATTGTTACGCGCTGTATCTCGCACCGGTGCGAGCTCCCGTTATGCGTGGTATGGCTCTGTGGGGTGTGACCTACCTCGACCCTCCCCTACCCCAGGCAGACCCACTCGATGCCTCGTCGCCCCCCTCCCGGGGCAGTATGGGAATGATTGACAGCGGATAGACGTGGCTGGCGTCACAACCCCTCTTCCTTCCCCCTGCTGGAGAAACTGACAAGTGTAGAGGTTGCGCCATAATATTCTGTGAACTAGGACCCCCGGTGCAACGCGGCATTTAGAGAAATTTCCGGGCGATAGCCTGCGACCCTATAAATACAAGCCACAGCTGGACTGTCAGCAGTCTTTTTGTGGAAGCCAATTAGCTGAGTGCGGTAATCGAGCTACCTGTAGAGGATGGACGACGACGGGAGAATGCGAGGCGACGGTGGACGAGGTGTTTGTGTTGTGAAGGGACGAGAGGGCAAGAAACCCGACGAGTGAAGGTTACTGTGCGTGAGGGCGCTCGGAGAACTCTATAACATTGAGGACTTAAAATGAGGTGGAACTAAATTACATATGATACAGACTTTATTGTAAATATTGGAACTGTCAAATATAGACATATAATTAGTAAAATAATTGAATAGGTTTTGATACACTGTATATTGGAACTTATTTTCACTTATTTAAGTACGTTTATTTCTTTGAGGGAAATGTAGATTCTATCGATTGAAGTCATTATTGTAAACATCAAGTTATATCAATTTATTGTGAGATGTTGAATCGAAACAATTTTGTTTGTGATTACTGTAAATGAAATTAGGAAATTATAATCAACACTTTTATTTAATTAAGTCTTGCATCCCGTAACGAACCTGGTTCAGCCCACTGACTTTGAGAGAAAATGTAAACACTGGTGTCAGAAGTGGGATGGAGGCATTTTATATAGAAAAAAATGTAATTAAGATTAGAGTACGACATAAACTAGTAGGATAAAATTTGTAAATATAATAATTATGGTATTATAATGTTGTAATAATAGGTCCAGGAATAATTAAGACTTTTATTGGTTAATGCTAACTACGAAAATGCCGGCTGAGAAAGAAGCCCTCCATGCTTTGATCGAAGGACTGGGTAGCCTAATTAGTAGTGTTGTAGATAATGTTAACGATAATGTAAATAGTGAAATAAATAGTATTGTAAATAGCGTAAATGATAATGTAAATAGCTTCATTATTAGTGTAAGTGAATCCGTAAATAGCCAAAGTATTAGTGTCAGTGAACTGGTAGATAAGAAAATAGACAGTGTTAGAAATAGTATGAACGATAATGCAGACCGAAAGATAGAAGGTGTAATCGAGTTAGTGATCAAGAAAATATATTGTGTGGACAAGAAAATTGACAGTGTGAGCAAGAGACTGGACAGTGTGAATGAAAAGATGGACAGTTTTAACGAAAGGTAGGACAGAGTCGAATGTAAAGTGAACCAGGAGGTGAGCACCCTCAAGAAAGGAAGGAAGGAATTCCTGCAGCAGCAGGGGAGAAGATACGCGGCTGCTGAGGAGGAGTTGAGATCAACTACCGCCGAACCGACGAATGTGGGCAGCGAGGAGAAGGTAGTGGTTGCCGCAAATACAGCCATCGGAGGAGATGCCTCGCCGTTCTGCAGTGTGGGTATGCCTCAACCAAGGATGGGTAAAGGGGTCACAATAAAGCCCGCCCTCTACGATGGACAGACACCTTGGAGCGAATACCGGCACCAGTTCAAGAATGTTGCCGCCCTGAATAATGGACTAAAGAACATCGGGCGTACTACCCGGTGGCTGTACTGAGGGTACCTGCACTGAGCATACTGCAGTCCCTGCCAGATCGACATTGACTGGAATACTCCACATTGGTGTCGGCCTTGGAGCTGCGATTCGGCTACCGATACCTGCGACGCGCCCACCATGCCCAACTGTGAAGCCATATCTAGCGACCAGGTGAATCACTGCAGGAGTTGTGGCAAGGCATCACATGGCACTTCCACCTATCAATGGAGAGGTACCCCGAGAATGCACGCGACGTCATCGCAATCGACTTTTTCGTGGATTCTATTACCGATGGGTATGTGCGCCAAGCTGTAAGCTTGGCATCGCCACACAGCATGCAGGATGCCCTGGCCCGAGCATTGGAGGTGGAATCAACGAAGCAGTAGCCAACGTTCTGGCATGCAGTACAGGCAGCTACGCCATGCAGTGACGACGATGCAGATAGCATATTGGACATTTTGAGGAAGTTGGAGACCATAATGAAAGACATCGCTGCCAAGGTCTGTGCTATAAACCCAGTTTTTGTCCACCTAAGGGTCGGGAATGTTGTGAATGTGGCCATACCGGACACTTCAGAATTCAGTGCCTGCAAAGAAACTGCAGAACCCGGCAGCCAGATGTGAGTACGACCGAGAGCTTGTTAAGAAAACTTGAGACGGTGGTAGGGGAATGTTTGAACTCCGTAGAGGCTGCGACACCTGTCCATCGTCGACGGAAACACAGAGAATGGTGGAACGGTGGAAAGGAGGGACACTTACGAGCCTGGTGTTCAGTTCTGAGAGTAATCATCGAGGAACTGGCCAAAGGATAGCTGCACGAACAAAACAATTGGAACTGACAGCCACAGTAATGCCTATCCAAATCACAGTCCCATCGAAACTACTGGTAACATCCTATATGAGGGAACGAAGAAAGAGCGCTTTATTGTGGTAAGAAGAAAAAATATGCTGGAGTTGCACCACTTAAGAATTCAGTCCGCAGTTAATGCAGGCGAGGAAATGACAGAAATCCAGTTTACAGACAAAGCTACACATATGCGTCTTCTGAAGAAGGAAGACAGCTAGGGGGCAGGAGACGAGCATATTCTAGTGTCGAGTGGCATCAAGAGGAACATTCGATGTGGTCCGAGAGTTACAGACTATGCAGGATGGCTAGTGTGGCTGTATGCAAGGAAACACCTTCGGTGTAACACATCTCAGTAGTAAGTACGTTGGGAAGGTCCTTACCAAATATTTAAGCTAGTAAGTGACACTTACTTCCAGATCTGTCACCAGGGCTCCTTGAAAGAAAATTGTAAAGTTGTACACATTGACCGACTGGTGCTCTACGAAGGTCCAGATGTTGGAGAGTCTGTTCGGGACAAACATACTTAAGGAGGGGGCAGTGTCACGTGTTGTAGCTCGCAACGGCTGCGATCTCCCATTATGCCCAGTTCGGCTCTGTGGGGTGTGATCCACCTCGACCCACCCCTCCACCAGACTCGCTGCCACTAGTTCTCCCCTCGGGGCTGCCGGGGAATGATTGAAAGCAGCGAGACCTGGCTGGCGTCACAACTCCTCCTCCTCCCCTTGCTGGGGAAGCCGACAAGTGTAGATGTTGCACAAGAATATTCTAGGAACTAGGACCGCCGGCGCAATGCGGTATTTAGAGAAATTTCTGGGCGATGGCCTGCGACCCTATAAATACAAGCCACAACTGTACTGTCTATTGGGACTTAAATACATGCATTTTTTTCAGGTAATTGTAAATTGTATTCAGTGAAGTCATTTATTGTAAACAGTAAGTGATATAATTTTATGTGAGATGTCGAGTCGATATATTTTTGTTTGTAGTTAATGATAATAAAATTAGGAGATCAAAATTAACTCTTTTATTTGATGAAGAACTCCATTCCGTAACGAACCTGATTCAGCCCACTGACTTTGAGAGAAATCGTAACAATATTATTTTATTTAGTTCTGGGTGCAGAGCCGCTTGTCTTATCCTTGCAAATACAAAATGTAGCTCCAGAAATTCTTTACACAAAATAACACAACCCATAGAAATATTGTTTTTGATATTGGCAGTCATATGACTGGTCTAACCCATCGCTATTCGATTAGTGTATCCAAATCAATATAGACAAGGGCACCATGTATTTGCGAAAAGTGTTCATGTCTCGTTTTATTTCAAACGCTTTCGCAGTTGAAGGGCTTTAATTATTACGCACTTAGATGCTTGCCTACCAATAACACACATTTTAATACCAAAGTAAATTCTTATTGCTAAGGCAACTAACAAAACGTTTTCTTAAAGAGACACGCCGAATACTAAAAAAAAATTAAGATGTAATCGGGAGCATGTTGAAATCTAGCCGGCATAAAAGTATTATCACCAAAATTATGAAATCGTCCTCAATGAATTTATGTTCAGTGCGACAGTTGCAATATTTTTTTCTNTCGTTTTATTTCAAACGCTTTCGCAGTTGAAGGGCTTTAATTATTACGCACTTAGATGCTTGCCTACCAATAACATACATTTTAATACCAAAGTAAATTCTTATTGCTAAGGCAACTAACAAAACGTTTTCTTAAAGAGACACGCCGAATACTAAAAAAAAATTAAGATGTAATCGGGAGCATGTTGAAATCTAGCCGGCATGAAAGTATTATCACCAAAATTATGAAATCGTCCTCAATGAATTTATGTTCAGTGCGACAGTTGCAATATTTTTTTCTTATATCTGCTTAATTTCGCGATGGACTGGTTCTTATAACAACTGTAATGCAGCTCTAGTGTCTGTAAGGAGAGAGCAATTGTGTAGCAAATGAGTTTGCTCCTTGCCATAAGAGAAGATAAAAAGTTACATCAGTCCCAACCCAGGCCCATGCGTCGTCCTTAGGACAAGTGCAGCGATCACCAGTGAGCTTCCTTACACAAACGTCCAACATACCACGAAGACACTACACACGTATATGGCACCGGCCAATGGACATTTTCAAGTAGACTAGGGGCAGGCAGTGAGGGGTCAGCACTGCGAAATCGACTATGATTTGTACGACTAACACCATCATTCCTACACAAAGTCCGGCGAACCGATTCATCGTTAGCATGAGTAACCTTTAACAGTCAGTCATGTATTTCAAAAGAAAGCGGTATACAATCGTATATAACAAGACATACATAGTGNACAGCCAGTCATGTATTTCAAAAGAAAGCGGTATACAATCGTATATAACAAGACATACATAGTGGCAGGTTACACTAAGATATGCACTCTTTAATATAAATAAACACCCCTGATGCAGAACCCCCATTTTATAACTACTATCTCAGTTTATCAATAACACATTTACATTCCTGGCAAGTCCCACATGATCGATGCATGTATACAATAATCGGGACCATAGTAAATCCACATGTTATGGTAGGATAAAAAGTAGGCCAAAAAAGTAGCAGGGTTGCCAAAAGCCCTCATTTAACTGCAAACAGTCTATACATTCTATACAGTTTTACCTAGTCGTCGTCTCATCTTTACTACGTCTAGGGTTCGACTCACGATTATAGCTATGGAAATGTATGTTCTTGAAAAATGAACTTCTAGATGATTTAAATAATTGCAATGATATTATTGAGTGGAGGAGGGAACTGGTAAAAANTTCTTGAAAAATGAACTTCTAGATGATTTAAATAATTGCAATGATATTATTGAGTGGAGGAGGGAACTGGTAAAAATTGCACGGAAATCTTTGTAAATGACGACCACATTTTTTCAGTGACAGAACTTTCGTAGATTTCACAGAAATTTCTTCGAATTTATGGAAATTTTATGTAATTTTAAGTGTTCTCTCATTTTATTTAAGTTTAATGAACTTCACATTTTCACAGTGCCTCAGAGTAAATATATATATATTTATTTGTTGGTTAAGGTAATTAGCACACCAACCAAAAGTAATCTGTTCTCTTGACTCCAATAACTCACGTATAAGAATTCTACAATGTAAATTTGCGCAAAACAAATGATTTATTAGTAAGCGACACCGGCGCCTTTCAAGGTTTACGTATTTTCAATGCGTGCTAATTTTGGATTGTCTGAAGTGTTGCCACCTGTTTAAGGTAGTCTGTAACACTTTTTGACTCGAATAGCCACAGGAACGGCATAGTTTTGGTTATAACAATGCAGGACGCTTCATGTAACTTCGATATTGTTCGCCCTCCACGCCTGAAACTTCAGGGAATACCTACAGAGTGATTCCGTAATTTTTGAACAGAGAGCTTAGTTATGTTTTCCATCGTCACTACGGCTGTTTCTTACATTAACTGTACATTTCTGAAAAAAGTTTCTTAAATTTAACAATATTTTAAAAATTCCTATCAACTTGTGGGCCCGAAGTGGAGGCATTGATGCTGGATCAATAAGAGCACGACTGGCACTACACGACAATACCGACTCGACGAAAAATGTATAGCAGGCAACAAGAAACAAGGTCAGACCGACAATCGCAGTCCTGACAACACGACCTAAGAAGATCTTATTTCTACTTTTCGTCGTGTTGGCTTGTCGTGGTACGCAATGAATGCAAATACAACGTTATAATATACGATTTCACATTAACCTACTCTAAAAAGTATAATAAACACACTTACATGGCGTCGGAATCACTTCTGTATTTTTTTAATACGTTGTTTTGGTATGGATTAAACTTTTTTAACAGCTGACAATGATTCACATTTTCGTAATATTTCTGCCGTAGTTATGAGAATTTTATGATTGCCTCAATTTAGGGTTTTACTACAGTCAAGTACAACACTTGTGGGACAGATATCGTCAGTGAGTTGTGAAAACCGAATAAAAAATATATAATTTCTTAGTGCTACGACGTCGTGTCAGGCTGCCGTGTCGTGCAGGTTGTGCTGTTGTGAATACTCAAGCATAAGAATTTNCTTAGTGCTACGACGTCGTGTCAGGCTGCCGTGTCGTGCAGGTTGTGCTGTTGTGAATACTCAAGCATAAGAATTTATCCAGAGAGGTTTGGTGATTACCCATGTTATAAAGACACAGAGAAAAATGAAAAGGAATTTCATTAACCTTCATTTACGAAGGCACGATAAGGCCAACACTAGATGTCACTTTCACGCAAAGGAAAAAATTGGCGAAAAGAATATCATTAACTCGTGATGAGATCTAGTAACAAGACATATATATGGAACGTAATAAATGGGAATTATTATCTGGAGGTGAATGCTCCTCGCAGAATTTCGTGACATATTGGCTTTAGTGTCTATAGTTGACTGCACCAAGCGAGACAACATGACTGTTGGGATCTAGGCGACCGCAACAAGCGAGAGTACATGGCAGGTGTGAACTAAAATGCAAAGGTGACTTGCACCTCATTAGGATAAGGGTACATGCAGATGGTGACCAGTATCTGAAGGTGACTGCACCAAACGAAAAGTCATGACAGACGGAAGCTTGTATCTGTAGGTGCGTGTATTTACTGAGGGGACATGGCAGTAGGTAACTATAAAGTGTTTACAGGCATCTGGAATTAGAGGCATCTGGAACTCGCGAGAATACATTGCGGGTGGGAACCAATATTCGAAGGTGACGGTATTTATTCACGTAAATTTACACAGGTGGACTTGAGCTGACTGCAATTCGCGAGAGTACATGGCAGATTACTTTAATTATTAGGGTGACTTAATATATCGTAACTAAAATCTGGAGGCGTCTGCCACTCGAAAGAATACATGGCAGGTGGAAACCAAATATCCAAAGGTGAGATGGTCTGATAGGTGTTAACTATTATCTGGAGCTAACTGAACCTCGCGAGGATGGATGGCAGGTGGTAACGAATATTCTGAGGTAACAGGAGCTCGCGAGGATAGATGGCAGGTGGGAACCAATATTCGGAGGTGACTGGAGCTCGCGAGGATGGATGGCAGGTGGGAACCAATATACAGAGGTGACTGGAGCTCGCGAGGATAGATGACAGGTGGGAACCAATATCCGGAGGCGACTGGAGCTCGCGAGGGTAGATGGTGGTCGACAGTGAGAGGGACATTACGGTGTAGACGCCGCCGGTTGGGCGCACGCCGCCCGGACATCGTAAACTGATCTGCTTTATCAGCAGCCTGGCAGGCAACAGAGCGCCAGCGCTAATTACCCCAGGAGTCCTCCAGTGTCTACGCGATCCGCTTCATCCACAGCACGCCTTGCGCAACGCCGCCAGGGGCCGCGGCCCCCTTCAAAACAACTACTCAAAGTCACAGCGCAGCTCCTGTATGTGACCAGTTGCCGCCCTTGTCACACACCTGCATATATCCTGTCATTTCCTTATATAATATGCATTATCGCCTTATACGCACTAAGCTGAGAGCATCCAGATGGAACCCAGAAAACCTGATACGTTCACAACTCTCATGCAACAACTCCGGTGTTATTTCTTCCGAACTAAATTCTTGACGGAATATTCTCTGTAACATACAAAAAAAAGTAAAGCTAGAGACCCTGAGATTTCACGGATTTATTTGGCAACATGCTAGTCTCCACGGTCCTTTGGGCATTCTAGCTTCGGTTAGATGTTCATTAGCTGCTCATCCAGTTTATCCCTCGAACCAGGTAGCACAGTATTCGAACCTAATTTTTCTAGCAGGTTCATTATTGATTGACATTCGTTACACGCGGGTCCAATAAACTGTAGTCCAGTAGAAGCAGAAACTGATACGTACGAGGTGTGTTCAAAAAATAAGGTGACTTTGCAAATTTCGAGGTCTACGTACATTCAATTATCGATGGTTTCTACTGTTATGTCGGTACACATGTCCCCAACATATGTTGACATTATCAGCCATTTTGCATTGTTAGTTTCTTTGTGACAGATATAAAGGGTGGACGTGTTTTGGTGTGCTTGGTGATTTTTTGCTATCGCAAACAATGGATCAAAGGATCTGTATTAACAACACCGTAATCATGCCTCAGCCACCGTATTCACCTGACGTGGCCCCCTGTGACTTGTTCCTGTTCCCAAAACTGAAGAGACCCNAATCATGCCTCAGCCACCGTATTCACCTGACGTGGCCCCCTGTGACTTGTTCCTGTTCCCAAAACTGAAGAGACCAATGAAAGGATGGAGGTTTGCCACGATTGAGGTGATAAAGACCTGGGAGACTTCAATGCCATACCAAAATGCGCATANATGAAAGGATGGAGGTTTGCCACGATTGAGGTGATAAAGACCTGGGAGACTTCAATGCCATACCAAAATGCGCATATCATAAGTGGTTCAAGGATTGGCAAAAAGCGCTGGCACAAGTGTATTATATCTGAAGGGGATTACTTTGAAAGGGAGAAAATAGATATTGATGAATACATAAATATTTTTCGAGACAAAGTCACAAAATAACTAGTCACCTTATTTTTTGAACACATCTTGTACATGTGGTTGAATTTTAACTTGTCCTCAAATGAATTTGCGAAATTTCAGGATCTCTAATAATGTGTCGAAGGGCCGCCGTTGGGTAGTTGTTAGACTACTCGCTTCCCACCAAGGCGAACCGGGTTCGATTACCAGTGGGGTCGCCCCGGATTATCGCATTTGGGAATTTTGCCGGACGATGGTTGGCGGGTTTTCTCGGGGATCTCTCTTTTCCCTCGCCCTTGCATTAGGGCTCTGCTCCACACTCACCTCGCTTCACACTCATAGGCTCCCAACACCTCGATGTTAAGAGTCTCCCAAATCTCTTCACTCACTCACTCTAGTAATTTGTCAATAAAAGACGGACTTACAAAATCCTTTGCGACTCTTCATGGCATTGACAGGCGTGTCTGAGGTATTTACACACTTACAGTGATGCCAAACATATCAGAAGAGAGTCGCTTGTATCAAATACTCTAGAAATACCTATTCTCCTTGCTCTGCACCCTTAATCTGAATCAGTGAGAATTGTACTGTTTTGATCAGTTAAGAGTATCTGAATGATTCAACAGTAGCTTCAATGAATTAATCTTATGAACTTATTGATTTAGTGACATTTTCCACTGGCTAACCAGTGATTTTTTCCCTTTTTTAGTTATTTGTTTTTTGACTACTGGCTCAGTTAAACAGCGTGTAGAAATGGCCGTCAAACAACGTGTAAAAATTGCCGTTAAACAACGCGCATTTAGTGAAATAACAACGCATATAGCAATAAAACCAATACATAAAACTTTATAACGACTTCTTTATAACCACACTAGGCAGTAGCCAATCAGACACAAGGCCCATTCCGAGAGCCTCGCGCAGCCAATCTGATAATGGGTACGCCCACAAGGCGAGCCGGGTTCTATTTTCGGCGGGGGCACTCTTATGTTCGCTTGTGGGGGACTTGGCGGACGTTGCCAAAGGACAGTGCGTTTTTATCTCAGCACTCCTGTTTACCCCGCCCTTGCATTCGGCCGCTGCTCTATTCCCACGTCATTCCACCCTCACCGGTGCTTGAGACCTCACTGTTAACCCATTTCGACCCAATGTGCACAATTATGTACATAACGCACAGTCATGTTATATAGGCCGCTACTGTACACAGCGATGCTCAATGACCAATTATCTTCCCTGTGGCTAAGTTCTTCATACCAGGCTACTGGTAAAGTTTATGAGTTGTTGTTAACCCTACAGCCGTATACAAAGCTTGCAGCTCCTCGGCAGTGACTGTGAACGTAACAAGTGTTTTGTCGACTTGATACAGCACACATCAAGGCATTTCCTGTGTGCAACATCTGAAACCATTTATTGAAAGTTTGAAGCACCAACCAGAACCTATCAATTTATTTACCCTGGAATTTTGGCCACTTTTCTCCCTACTCTCAATTTTTTTCATTCCAATAACAAAAATATCAATATTGCTCCATCTCCATTTAAGTATCTGCAATATATATATATGTAATTCTTTCACATGTTTGTTTATTTTTTAAGTAACTTTCTCCTAATTTATTTTTCCAGACAATTCATTCATATCACAATGAAAAAAAAAATGTAAACAATGTAAGTAATATGAAGCTACTGAACGGTCCAAAACAAGCTGAAGTTAGAGAAGAGATCCGGAGGCTCGCAGTATTGTAACGGAGTAGGAGCTCCGCTTCTGTACAGTAGTATGATCTGCGTTGCGCAGCCAGGCCGGGCGGGCGTCGCTATCTGGTATCTGACAGCTGCAGCTCCCAGCGGTGCTGCTATATAGCTCTCTCAGATGCCGAGCTGTGATACTGCAGAACACGTGTTCACGACGCCAGGCCGGCACACAACAGCTCGCGATACAGAGGCCAACACTAGCCTCTGACTACACCTGAATGCCCCGCCAATGTTCGCTGACTTTGTCAAATGGTAGCCCAATATATAATTGTCATTGCGGTGACGCGTTTTTTTTAAACTATCACCATTATGTATATGCATGCCGTGAAAGAAAAATACTTTTAAGAAAACTGATGTGCGAGGGCAAATCAATAAATAATTTACTCTTCCACGTTATGTCAATGTATGAAACCACCTATACATAGGCAACGCGGTTATGACAACATACAATGTAAGTTCACTTTCCACATAATCNGTGTTGCGTGCTCCATGATACCGGCTTTAGCCATTCATGTCAAGCAGGTGTAGAAAATTCCACAAATCAGATCAGCCAAAAGGAATGTTTCCTGTGTACAGTTCCGGATATAAGTATAGCTGACGTGCAACATTTCCACGACCGTGTACATCGTGGCTGAAGGGANCCGGATATAAGTATAGCTGACGTGCAACATTTACACGACCGTGTACATCGTGGCTGAAGGGACTAATTTTAAAACTTTTTGGAAATGAAAGTGTTAATTGAAATCGTCATCGGATGAAGAACCTAAAACTTCAAAGAAAGAGGGCGCTACGTATTCTGAAAGTCTTGGCTTGATTTATGAGCCCAGTTTGTCTAGTATTTGAAATGTATGTATTCTTTAAAAACATTTCAGTTGATTCAGTAGTTACTCCAGCTGAGATAATTACGGAGTAGTGCTCCGGTGCAGGTGATCTAGGTTAGAATTACGGTCGTACTTCCAGTATTTTTTTTTATGTTTACCGAAACTGTTTAATGTGCCTAGAACCAAACAAACACCACCAACTAAATCTTTGTTTAAGNTTTTTTTTTATGTTTACCGAAACTGTTTAATGTGCCTAGAACCAAACAAACACCACCAACTAAATCTTTGTTTAAGGCAACCAAATAAGAACAGCGAAATAACTTATTTCGACAACAAAATATTTTATTGCCCATATACACACAATTAATTCGGCTGTGCCAAACAAAGTTTGTTTCATTCAATAAAACACTCTTCACAGTGTGCACGACTCTGAACCAATAGTAAAGACTCAGCACTTCGGCAGTTTCGTACCGTGTGGCCGCGCCAAAATGAAACACCACCAATGAACAAGTGGCTCCTGCTCGAGTGCGTAGAGAACTAGGAACGATCTCATGCGAAGTATTAGGGACCCTATTCATTTGTAGGCTTACAAAAGCAACGCACGCGAATATTGTGTTTCCAGTAATTCTTGTTTGTGCAGTCTTTTTGTTGTTTGAAGGTATAGGATTCAAAGCGGCGTAAATATGCTAATTGCCGAAGAAACAACTTTCTGCTCACATCGGCGAAGACCGTTTCGTGTAACTTCGGCAGTATTCGTTCTTGAACCCCGAAGTTACTAGGAAAATACGGAGAGTTCCTGTACTTTGTATGTGTATGTAGAGAATTTGGTTTTATATATCGTCATTACGGACTACGTTTCAATAGATTAATTGAAGTTGCCCGTAAATATTCCCGAGAATGTACGGAGTAGAGTGAAGAGATTTGATCGGTTATTAACATTGAGGTCTTAAGAGCCGATGGGGGTGAAGCATGGTGAGAATGGAGCAGCGCCGGAATGAATGGCGGGGGGAATAGGGAGATCCCAGACAAAACCCCGCAGACCAGCGGCAAAGTCCGGCACGATTACAACGTGAGAGTATCCGGGAGTGACCCCACCAGGAATCGAACACGGTTTGCCTAGAAAGGAGGCGAGCTCTCAGACCACTACATCACCGCGGCCCCTTAGAGAATATACGGAAATATCTTACAACGTACATTATTAACAACTACCTCAATATTTATTAACTGTTTATTATTTAAATACACAGAAAAAAAAANATCTTACAACGTACATTATTAACAACTACCTCAATATTTATTAACTGTTTATTATTTAAATACACAGAAAAAAAATTTTCCAAAACGAACAAAATACTTTGCGTAAAAGTAAAGATTATAGTACTTTTACAAAACATTTTGTTGTAAACCTGTTAAATTTGTACTTGTGCAAAAACAGGAAAATCTTCCAGTAATACTGACACCTGTAAAATTTGCAAGTATTTATTTGACATGGCACTAAAAATGTTTTTGGCAACTAGTTTCCAAAATTTTTATTGTAAAATTCCAGACATTTTTTTTGTGTGTATGTGTCGACAACAATCAATCGTATTTGTTTCTACTGTATTAAAAAGGCTACTTTCCAAAGGTATGATAGGCATATGAGATAACTTTCCTGATTATCAGTAGTTGCATCCCAGCCTTTCTGGACAATTGGGGAGAAAGAATGGCCGGAAGTCCATTCGTATAACCTATAAAGAGCGGTAAGAAAGTGAATTACAATGTGTCAGCATCTTCTAAACTAATAATCTATTCCCCCCTTCCCCTTATTAATGTAATGGAGTGTTGTGATTAGNCAATGTGTCAGCATCTTCTAAACTAATAATCTATTCCCCCCTTCCCCTTATTAATGTAATGGAGTGTTGTGATTAGTTAACTAGTGCCTCCCCCCTCTGGAGGCGAGCTGTGATGGGAGGCTTGCTTAATAGATAACCCCTTACTTGGTGTTGTGATTAGCTATCTTGTATCTCCACCTCTCTAGAGGTGAGCTGTGATGGGAGGCTTGCTTGGTGGATACTCTCTTGCATCGTATTGTGATTAGCTAACTGGTATCTCCGCCTATCTAGAGGCAAGCTGTGATGGGCAGCTTGCTTGGTGGATACATAATTACATCGTGTTGTGATTAGCTATCTTGTATCTCCACCTTTATAGAGGTGAGCTGTGATGGGAGGCTTGCTTCGTGGATACTCTCTTACATCGTGTTGTGATTAGTTATCTAGTACCTCCGCTCCTCTGGAGACGAGTTGTAATGAGAAGCTTGCTTGTTGTATACTGTCTTACTTGGTGGTGTAAATAGCTAACTGGTACCTCCACCCCTCTGGAGGCGAGCTTTGATGGGAGGCTTGATTGGTGGATACTTCCATACTTGCTGTTGTGATTAGCTAACTAGTACCTCTCCCCTCTTGAGGTGAGCTGNTTGGTGGATACTTCCATACTTGCTGTTGTGATTAGCTAACTAGTACCTCTCCCCTCTTGAGGTGAGCTGTGATGGTAAGCTTGCTTGGTGGATACTTCCATGCTTGGTGTTGTGATTAGCTAACTAGTACCTCCCCCCTCTTGAGGTGAGCTTTGATGGGAGGCTTGCTTGGTGGATACTTCCATACTTGGTGTTGTGATTAGCTGACTAGTACCTCCCCCCTCTTGAGGTGAGCTTTGATGGGAGGCTTGCTTGGTGGATACTTCCATACTTGGTGTTGTGATTAGCTAACTAGTACCTCCCCCCTCTTGAGGTGAGCTGTGATGGGAGGCTTGCTTGGTGGATACTTCCATTCTTGGTGTTGTGATTAGCTGACTAGTACCTCCCCCCTCTTGAGGCGAGCTTTGATGGGAGGCTTGATTGGTGAATACTTCCATACTTGGTGTTGTGATTAGCTAACTAGTACCTCCCCCCTCTTGAGGTGAGCTTTGATGGGAGGCTTGCTTGGTGGATACTTCCATTCTTGGTGTTGTGATTAGCTGACTAGTACCTCCCCCTCTCTGGATGCGATCTGTGTTGGGCAGCTTGCTTGGTGGATACTCCCTTACTTGGTGTAGCGTCTAAGCGAATTTCAGGCGACTATGCAATTTTGTCGAGATATATGTGAAGTTGTGGTGGTGGTTGTTGAAGACAGACGATGGGGGGTGTGGTTTAATTTGCATACTGCAGATATGCTTAATGCTTGTTTCGAACTTCTTCTTTGGAAGTAAGGTGTAATTATAATTCATAATTAATAATCTTCCTTTTTACTGGCAAAAATACTCACATGCTTTAAATAATAAGCACACAGTTTTCGACTATGGGCTAGAGCATAATTATTACTTTTAATTCAGACGATATTAATTTAATACCCTTATTAAATTTAAATTTATATCATGAGTAAACGTGATTACCCTAGGTATCTTGCAAGTAATAAGCAAGTCGGGTTGCGACGGCAGTTTTAGGCCACATTACTTCTGAGTAGACAATTGAAAAAAACAACTGGTGGTCTTCCCAACGATGTATGTGTGTGTGTAATATCGATTGTTCCTCTCCAACTCTGANCTTCCCAACGATGTATGTGTGTGTGTAATATCGATTGTTCCTCTCCAACTCTAAACAAATGATGTTCAATGACGACTCTAGTGGCAGAATCCCATACCTTCATTAATTAATGCTGCTGGCAAATTACTCTTTGAAAGGGAACTGAGGCTTTAATACAATGTGAAACTTCGATCATGCGAAGACAAATAAATTATATTTTGTTTATCAAAGTAACTGTTTGTGATAGAATAGTGGATGTACATCAAGCAATGGTTACGACAATGGTCGACGGAAAAGTATGTCATGATTTAGAGTACTCAGTCATCACAAAAGTTTTATATTTGAGGAGTATCTCCAAAGCCGTAGAATGGAGAAGAAATATTTTATGAAAGAACTGTGGATCCCGCAGCATTTGGTATGTCTACTCTACATGCGCGGATTCGGTGCTTTGAATGTTTGCTGCATATAGCATAGAGAACAGATATAAGAACATGTTTTTCGGAATATTGGTTCTTTCGATTGTGATGTTGCGAAGGATGACACAGTTTTCGTAAAGCAAGTTACGACTGCAGAAGAATCCTTTATCCTTCTTAATTTCATGTACAGATTTGCTCTTGGTGACGATGTTATGTAAGATGGTTGTAGTGATGGAAACTAAGATGGCTGAAATGGAATAACTTAGTATGGATAAAATACAAGATGGTGGATGGAGCACAGATGTGAAGGAATTACTGTGCGTGATGGAAAGGTGAATAAGCACAACGGAATTCAAGGTGGTAGTCGGGGTTAATAATGTAATTTCTCCCTCGATTTTTGGATTTTGTTTGATCTTGTGATTTTTCTTGTTTTTTTTAGATGTTTTGGGTTAAAGGACACCTATGGCCAAGGTAAAGGCCGACAACAACCTACTTGATGGCTAAATCGGCAGCTTGTCTGGTGGCGAAATCGATAATTTATACACTCGCANTAAAGGACACCTATGGCCAAGGTAAAGGCCGACAACAACCTACTTGATGGCTAAATCGGCAGCTTGTCTGGTGGCGAAATCAATAATTTATACACTCGCATTAGTTAGGTGATGAAAATCAAAACGAATGATAAACGAAAAAATGAATATAGTGGGCAGAGTGCATTCGACAGAATGAGCTACGGTGAGGGAGGTGGAAGTCTGTCTACTAATGAACCAATGAGAAATCTTGGTGTCGGGTCGAACGAGCGTGGGTAATCAACCAATGAAACATATTGTGTGGTGGAAAGCGAGCACAAGAAACAACCAATGAGAAACGTCGATGAGTGTCAGTCGCCTACTGGACATTTTACTGAAGGAACCTTCGGAAATGAAATTTTTTTAATACAATTTTTAATTTTCTTTATAATTATTTATAACATATCAATGATTTTTATTTATTTTTTTATTTTTTGGACAGTTGTGCGTTTTTTGTTCAAGGTCATGGGGTCAAGAACAAAGTTTATGTTCTTATATCATGGGAACTGGTCGGTTACAGTCCTCCCTTCTAAGCCAAAATATTCAACATTTTAACTTTTATAAATTTTTAATAAAAATTTTTATATAAACTTTTTATATTTTATAAATAATTTTTAGCAATTTTTTTGGGAATTTGAAAAGCAATTTTGCGAAGTTTTGGGTTCAAAGTTATCCAAGTCAAAGTCTTGGGTCATGGTCATGGTCACCTGGATCTAAGGTGGCAGTCGGGTTACGACAGTGTTATTTTTGCCTAGGTTTATAATTTGTTTCGATTTTTTTTTTAATTTTGGGGTTTCAAGGTCAAAGGATACTGGGTTAAAGGCCAAGGTCACTGACATACAACATGGAGCATGAGATGGACACTGACTAACCTGGCAAGGGCCAGCCGGGTCGGGAGCTTATTCGATCAACCTTTCATCTAACCATGGACCTCTTACATACCTTTAAATAATTTCTTAAAATAAGTTTTTAATTTATTTGAAGTTTTTTGTAGATTTCTTTAAAGTGTTCAGGATTTTTTTTTAGAATTATTATATTTTTTTTTAGTGTTAAGGTCATACAAGGTCTCAGGCACAGGGTCAATGTCAAGGTGATCGTTCAAGGTTAAGGCCATTGGTAAAAACGTGCACCCACAAATGCTTCCATAGGCATGTTTTTGCAAAAATAATAAAAGGGGGGGGGGCTCGTTCTTTGCAAATGAGGGGCTCAGTGCTTTTTGAGGGTGAAACGAGAAATTTTAACGGTACAAAAGGGAAATTTTGAGAGAAGAAGGGAAATCTTAAGCGAAAAGTTTGCCCTTTTCAAGGTAAGAAAAAACAACTTTGAGAGAAAAACAGTAAAAAATAGGAAATCGGTAGAGCGTAGGTTGGCTCCTAGCTCCTACGCCAGACGCAGATTCCTCAGAATTACCGAAATCGTACTACTTACAGCCATTAAATTCATAACATATGTATCATCCCCCATGACGTAAAGGACCACAGAGTCAAGTATACCCGAAACACACTTATTAGTATAGATGGTTGTAATTTCCAAACCGTTTAAGTTTTAGTCACCAAATGCATAATATAGTCATCGCCCCCGACCATAAACAGGGCCGTCCTAAGCACGTCCTAAGCCCATTTATAAGCATAGTTGCTCACTATTTCCCACCCACCGAAGTTATAGGCATCAAACTCATATTATAAACATTCCCTCTGATGAATAAAAGGATGGTAGGGTCAAGTAAACTTTAAGGTGTCCTATAAGCATAGTCGAACGAAATTTCCCGTCCACCGAAGCTATAGTCATCAAATTCATAACATTGACATCGCCGCCGGCAACGAACAGATTGGTTATTTCAAGCATGGCCTAAGCCCTCGTGTAAGCATAGTATGCTACCATTTTTCCACCTACCAGGGCTATAGTCACCAAATTCATATAATAGGCATCACTTGTGATGACAAACATGGTGGTAGTGACAAATACACCTTAAGACCTCTTATAAGCATAGCTGCCCGACGTTCCCCACCAACAGAAGCTACGAACACCTAATACATATCACATTCATCACTTCCGACTGCAATCAAGAAGATAAGGGCAAGCAGGCCTTAAACCCTGTTACAAGCATGGTTGATCAGCATTTCCAATCCTTTGAAGTTCGGGAATATGTAACGACCGTCCACGGACGTAAAGTAAATAAAGGTATACATTCAGGTGCGTCGCAAAGTTAGCATTGCAAGTAGTAGTGTAGGGTCTGAAATACCCCACACATACACATCGGTCTGTACGCACTCGTCTAGCAAATATNCATTGCAAGTAGTAGTGTAGGGTCTGAAATACCCCACACATACACATCGGTCTGTACGCACTCGTCTAGCAAATATGTGCATACTGATTTAACTCTACCGCACTACAGAGAGTATTAAAACATAGCTTTGTATTTGATTGGTTGGATGGTGATATAAATTATTGCAACAATAGAAAACTGACTGGCTGTTAACCAGAACTGCTCTGCGTCGGTACTGCATGAAGGCAGCACTGTGGCTTTATGTGGAGCAGTAGGCGAGGAATAGCTTCCCACCAACAGCCCACTCTCTCCCACCAACTGCCCGCTCTCTTCTCGGAGGAAGAAACAATCTGTAACTGCATGGTGCAGCCGGGATATTCGCGGCNTCCCACCAACTGCCCGCTCTCTTCTCGGAGGAAGAAACAATCTGTAACTGCATGGTGCAGCCGGGATATTCGCGGCTGCCCGAGTCACCCTCGACCAGAGGAACGGATAAAAGCAAATACGCTTGATAAAGGTAGAGGGGTGGCACAAGAAACAGCGCAGGGAAAATTTACGACGAAGGAGGGGTGTTTCAGAATTAATTGGTTTTGAAAACACAAATAGTTGAGGAGGGTTCTGGGAAGGGAGGGGGGGGCGCCAACCCTAGTCGCTTCTTTGGAGAGAAACAGGCAAGACAGCTTGGAACACACACGTCGTGACTGAGATGAGCAAAACGATGTAAAACAACGGAACCACTAATTAACTCCGCTAATTAAATACCAGACACAGAGGCGTATCCAACAGGAAGGCTCATGGGTTAAAACCACTTCCCCCATGCAAGGATTAGTTTATTGTAAAGTTTTATTTTCAAGCTATCGTTGCTCCTTTAAAACCCACTTTAATTTACGGTTTAAGGCGTTGCAAAAAGAACAAGTTTATATCTGCCGTACTTAAGAGTACATGGGCACGGATGCTTTTAACGAGTTCAAGGCACAGAAACAAAGAAAGCAACACAAGCGGCTGCTCTAAACAAACTCCTCATCGCTCCTGCGCGCAAGGCGTGCAGTGTTTTTGTTGGTGCTCTATGTAGCAGTGGCACTTTATTACACGCGAGGAAATCCCACACATTAAACTGCGCACTTACACTAGTACGTTTTTCCTAGCTCTTACGGAAACTGCTCAAGCGAGATCTATAATGGTTTAGGTAACTGATTTTTACTTGTGTCAACAAGTCGTATTTCTCAGAATATTTATCTTCTACTGAGATACTCAAAACCGCGCCAAAAATTAACGAAAACATTTTTCTGTACCTCTGACATTTTTATTGTCAGTCGGGGCAGCGGTGGAGTAGTGTCCAGGGCGCTCGCCTCCCACCACGGCGATCCGGGTTCGATCCCCGGCGGGTTCACTCCCGGATTTTCGCATGTGGGAATCGTGCTGGACNCCCGGATTGTCGTAGGTGGGAAACGTGCTGGTCGGCGGGTTTTCTCGGGGGTTTTCTCCCATGAGTTCTTCCGATCATCTTTTGCATTCCGGAGCTGCTCCATACTCACCTCGCTTCACCCTCATCGGCTCTCAAGACCTTGCTGTTAACAGCCGCCCAAATCTCTCCACACACCACACACACACAGACTCTCTCTCTCTCTCTCTTTCGCTCTCTCTCTCTCACTCTCTGTGCTACATCATGGACACGGGGAGTAACCGGATTGGTGGAGCTACAGCCTCCCCCATCTATCCGCTGCGCCACTACGGCCCCTCGTGATAGAGGACATGTTGCAAATGAAGTAGGTATACTTACTGTTGGCNTCCGCCCTTGCATTCCAGCGCTGCGCCATTCTAGGGCTTCATTTCTGTCATGCCCGGGGATGACGGTCACCTACGGGTCCCAGCTGGAAAGACCGTCAGTCGGAGGGTGTTGCCTTGCCCTGGGTGCAATCCCCACACGCCATTATTACTATCAGTCAATATAACACTTGTGTCGTTGTTACGCACTAAAAGCTTTGCGTTCCGCTGTAGTAATGTGAAACATTCATAAACTGGGCCAGTAACTTTGGTTACGAACCATTTATCCACAGTTAATACCATTGGGTACCGAGCTCCCGCAGCGCCAATAAATAACCTTTGTGTGCGTTATGTACACAATTGTGTACGCTGGATCTGAATGTGTTGAATGGTATGCTTTTATACGAACATAATAACCGTCTCCGTCAGCCATTAACATGTGTTCTCAGTTGTTGCAATCACTCAGTATTATGGCGTGTGCTGTACTCGAGCCACGCATGCTTCTTTCAACCAGAGAACGTGTTGCGTGTTTGACGATATTGATACTTACCTTTGATAGACAAGAGCTACAGGTTTTTTCACACACGAGTTCAGCCATAAAGAAGAGAGACTAAGTAAGCACTGCCAATTGGCTCACGTCATTCGCAGCATCTCGATACTGGACTCAGGGACTGAGCAGCAAGTGTTGCAAATAAGACATTTTTTGACGCATGTCGTACTTTAAACTGACACAGCAGATGTTATGTTATCACAACCATTAAGCTGTATACTTTATGTTCGGTTATATAAAGAAGAACTATCCATAACCTAGAGCAATAAAACGGTTTACAAATCATTAACGCACAAAGAAGATCATTGCGCATTGAGCTGTAAATTGTGCAGTACTGACAAAAACAATCTTCCGTTGCATTATGTACAATTGTGTGCACTGAATCTAAATAGGTTATAAAACCCGTAAAATGAAACTTCGTGAACAATAAACAATTTTTGAAGTGAAATGCTCTTGTATTCAGTTATATGTGATACGGAATGTTCTTATAGTTCAGGATAAATGGGGAGAGGCACAAAACAAACCCCCAGAAAGGAAATAGAATAAGCCGTTTGTCAGGACTGCCCACGGTTAGAATTTCGAGAAACAAATATCGGCGACAGTTATTTCACCTCCGCTGCGCCTGAAGAGGAGAATGAAATCCTCTGCGGCAGGGTCCAAACTTCCCTCCTGCGGCGAGAGAAGGTTGGGAAGCCTTGTACGACGCTCTGGTGCTGTAAAGTGACCGCAGAGTGTGGCTTTGTAATGGCTTCATCCCTTGCATCTTGCGGTATTTATATACACGCGACTACGCGCTTACAACGCCTCGTACACCGTAAAACTTTGTTCGTACTTTCGCAAACAAAAACTCGGAGAGTAGTCATCGAATCGCTGAGTTGAGAGCTAGGATTAGTGAGTGAGTCAAGAGATTTGGGTCACTCTTAACATCGAGGTCTGGGGTGGGGAAACGGGAGATCCCCGAGGAAACCCGACGACAAGCGGCATCGTTCGGCACGATCCCCACATGTGAAAATCCGGGGACTGCCTCGCCGGGGAGAGTTGGGATAAGTAATTTGTAGCGCATTGATAAAATATAGCGCATTGATAAAACTTTCCTTATATTCACGGAAATGTGTACGGAAATTCGCAGTTAATATAAGGACATACGATATGTAATGGCGAAAAAAGCAGCCGAGTTCAGAAGTACAGAATGCGGAACTTCTCCGTAAATTCTATAGCTTCCGATTTCGGGAACGAACAATGCCGAATCCATAGGAAGTTTTCTTCGCCACTGTAACCAGAAAATCAACGTTTCTGTGCCGGTTAGTATATGCAAGCCACTCAGATCTAGTTCTTAAAACACCAGACTCATGTACCTGTGTCTAATGTTCTTGCATCAAAACATTACTATTAAGAAATGTATTTAATAATTTATGTTGTAGTAACATTAATAATGTTGTGACAAAGTTACTTAATGTTAACCATTTATAAAGTCTTATATTCCGGTAATGCCAACATACTGTTGAAGTTTTAATGTTAAAAAATCCTGCGAGTAGCGTTGCCGCAACCAAAAAGTTGTATTACACTAAAATTAACAGGAAGAAAAAAAAAATTTGTATTGCCGTGACATTAAAGAAATGTCCACCCAACACAAGGTTACACTGATTTGGCGTTTTTAAAAGAGAACTGCGCATAGTCAGGCATGTTAAGATAGAGGAGATCGTGGGACATCAGTTTTTTGTGAAGGGGAGAACGTCAGACACTCAAGGAGGGGGTTAGATTTAGATTCCCCTCCTGGCCATCATTTTTTTTTTCGGTTAGTAATATTTATTTTTATGACAAAATAATTCAACTTCATTTATTTTGCGAGGGAATATTTTTTTAAACAAACAAAATAAAATAAAAATTTTATCACTAATGTTATTAATTCAACACAAAATCGGTTTTGCCGCAAATAAACGTGGTGTTTATGTTGACAGAACAGTAAAGAGGTAAGGTTATTACAAAAGTACTTAAGGTTGCATTAACATTACTAGCTTAACAGTATATTACATTAACAGCAACCATTAGTTACTGAAGGTACACAGATAACAAAAAATTGCTATTGTAGTAACATTAATACTGTTGTTGGAACATTAAAGTTTTTTCTGTGAAGAACCAGCAACACATCATTAACAAAAAATTGAAAATGTTTCGTACGTCTGACTTATAAAAATTAATTTTTATACCCTGCAATACAAGAAGTAGAACTTAAGTCAGAGTTGAGAATAGCGGGTTACTAATATTTCGATTCGTGTTCAAATCTCTCTCCAAAATAAAACAATTTAACTTTTTTACAGTGAAAAATCCGCATAACAAATGTGGAAAATTTTTCTTCATTATCTCTTTTTTTTTAAAGGAAGAACAGAAATACAAACTAGCAAACCTAGGTTCCGCGAATCAACGGGAAGTTGTGTGAAATAAACGGAATGTATGTTATTGGCAAAGAAACATGATCAGAACTTTACGAACAGATGTAGAGAATTTTTTCTAGCGCTTTTCCTTAAAACAGCGAAAATATTTTTAACAAAGCGCATTTAACGCTTCGAGGCCGGTACGCTAGTGCTGGCTCTCAAGAAACCAGTTCTGTTGGTCTCTGTATCCCACTTATTACAGTCTTATTGGGGACCACGGTGGTGTAGTGGTTAGACTACTCACCTCCCACCTAGGAGAACAGGGTTAGATTCCGGGCGGGGTTGCTCCCGGATTGTCGTAGGTGGGAAACGTGCTGGTCGGCGGGTTTTCTCGGGGGTTTTCTCCCATGAGTTCTTCCGATCATCTTTTGCATTCCGGAGCTGCTCCATACTCACCTCGCTTCACCCTCATCGGCTCTCAAGACCTTGCTGTTAACAGCCGCCCAAATCTCTCCACACACCACACACACATAAACTCTCTCTCTCTCTCTCTATCTGTGCTACATCATGGACACGGGGAGTAACCGGATTGGTGGAGCTACAGCCTCCCTCATCTATCCGCTGCGCCACTACGGCCCCTCGTGATAGAGGACATGTTGCAAATGAAGTAGGTATACTTACTGTTGGCACAGCAAGGAATCAGTGGCCGGTGTTTCGAGCATCTTTCATGTGGGAAACCTGATTTGTTGACATTTCTACCCTCTCATCTGAGAGTGGTTAATGCTGACGTAAGGGAACACGCGTCACGTTGTTACTGGTTACGAGAAGCACGCTCGACACAAGTACAGTGCACATAATAACAATAACATATTGCAACGTTACAGATCGGAAATAAATTCAGGACTGGAAGGATTATACACAAAGAAGTTCAATTGCCCAAACTGTAGCAAAATGTTCATATTAATACGCGAATCCCTTGCATGTTTGCGTTTATTCGCAAGAAGAAATATAACCGTTACTTTATAACAAAAAGTTTATGGCAACTAAAATTTATATTTCCTTGAAAATATAACGGCAACATTTTTCCACATAAAATTATGCTAGGAAAAATGTGTAAAAATTATTAGTATATTATGTGGTGTAATATAGAGCAAGTGTTCTGTTTGCGCTGTGTAATACTTCTGTGCGTTTTGTAAGATGTAGAAAGTAACACAAGAAATTAAATAAACAATGTGCTTTATAATGCTTATGAAAGCCTCAACATTTTGTGCAGATGAATAATATGAAGAAAATTGACACAATACACTAAATTAAACGTATTTTGTTACAAAAAACATTTTAAAAATTGTAATGATCAAATTGTGGATTAGTTTCAGCTTGTTTCTTAATTAATAAAATGACCTATAAACTTTAGTGCAGGATATTTTTAAGTAATGCAAGGCGTAGAGCATGCTGTTTTTTACAGCTAAATGAGGAAATGACGTGGTTTTCTCGTGTAACTCACGCAGAACGTAGTTGGCTAGGGACAGACTGCAGGCCAGTTCAGCGTGTTGCACTCAGAGGTTGTGGTGGCTCGTGACGTGCGCTTAGATCTCCTGCTCTTGTACTCCCCGGGCACCTAGGTTCTGCGTTGCACAGTGTTTCAAGTACTCTTTTACCCACGAAACTGTCAAACGTGAGTCCAATGTGCTTCTCTACGAAAAGAACACACACTCCAGAAGAGGCCTGTCGAGTGCTTTCAAGACGTCACGCACATTACAAAAACCATTTCAGAGTACTCAAAATACACGCGTCAAATACATGCAAAGTCACCCAAGGCCCTGCACTGAACCTTGTCACAGACTTCTCGCCAAGAGAATATCAGTGTTATCACTTAAGGACCACTATAGGACCTATAGACATAGGCAGTACAACGAGAAAACTGCACGCTAGTTCTGAGCCTTGCTCTAAGTGGCAATGCCACACTTGATGCGTGTGGCAGTGTAGACTTATCGCTCCCGCCTTTCTATGCCTCAAACACACGAAATAGGTCCAGTTAGGCGGAAGCTTTAAGGCGGTCGTCTACCTAGAGCTATTTTCAGCGTACGAGACCGAGAAGCGCGGGAGTGACAAGTGCGACATTGCCACACTCAGCAAGTGCGGCATCGCCGCTACGCGCATGGCTCTTGAGATAAAAAATACAAATTTTAACTTAGATACCATGTTTAAAAATTTTATAGGATTATAACCATAGAAATAACTTTTTCAAAGAACATATAACTTAATCAACCTTACCACCTAATCCGTGTTCTCATCGTGCTACCTATACCTATGAAACAATAAATTAATTGATGGAAATTTTTAAGAAAGTTCAGTGCTGTGCGTCATACTAGCTTCGCAGGAATTTACCCAGAATATTTTAAAGTAATAAAGTCTGAAAATGTAGTTTTGGACCATGTTGGAGTGCTTCAAAATAGTGATTGCAATAAGCGCGATGTGTTGAAAGTTGTACCCGCCCTAGTCTGAAGAGTTTAATTTATTTTTCAAATGTATACAGACTGTGCCCATATGAAAGGATTAATTTTAAAAACGCTTATTACACACACACTTGCAGACCAGTTTGCGTGAAAAGTAGACAGGTGCCTTAATTATAATACGCAGTGGCAGGTGGCGTCCGTAATGTTCCTTTCATGAAGAGGAAATCCTCGCAGGAAACAGGACTATGTAAAACAACACTTTTAAAACAAAGCACGCGGCAGTTGTGGAAAATTTCCACCGCTAAGCTGTGGAAAGCCGGTCGGTGAGAGGGGAGGAGTGGCATTATTTCCCCAGTGGGCCACCAGCAGGTCTATACAACCCTCGGCGGGTGTGCCTGCCCCTGAGTTATGATCGAGTTGTTTTTCTTTCCTCGGAGTGTTGGCAACAACCTTCCTGCATGGGGTAAGATGGGAGGGGAGTGTCGTGTGTAAAAATGCCCCCCCCCCTCCCGGACGGTGACT
>NQII01006770.1:75758-111491 GCA_002778355.1 Clitarchus hookeri
CACGGGGAAGACAGGACGGGAGTGTCATGTGTAGCAACACCCCACGAGGGGCAACTTAGGCCCGAGCATGCATGTGCTTGTGCCTCTAGCTGCATGGGGAAGACAGGAGGGGAGTGTCATGTGTAGCTACACGCCACGAGGGGTGACTTAGGCCCTAACATGCACGTGCATGTGCCTCTAGCTGAAAAGCGGAAGACGGGAGGGGAGTGTCATGTGTAGCAACCCCCCACGAGGGGTGACTTAGGCCCGAGCATGCATGTGCATGTGCCTCTAGCTGCACGGGGAAGACAGGAGGGGAGTGTCATGTGTAGCAACACCCAACGAGGGGTAACTTAGGCGCGAGCATGCATGTGCTTGTGCCTCTAGCTACACGGGGAAGACAGGACGGGAGTGTCATGTGTAGCAACACCCCACGAGGGGCAACTTAGGCCCGAGCATGCATGTGCTTGTGCCTCTAGCTGCATGGGGAAGACAGGAGGGGAGTGTCATGTGTAGCTACACGCCACGAGGGGTGACTTAGGCCCTAACATGCACGTGCATGTGCCTCTAGCTGAAAAGCGGAAGACGGGAGGGGAGTGTCATGTGTAGCAACCCCCTACGAGGGGTGACTTAGGCCCGAGCATTCATGTGCATGTGCCTCTAGCTGCACGGGGAAGACAGGAGGGGAGTTTCATGTGTAGCAACACGCCACGAGGGGTGACTTAGGCCCAAGCATGCATGTGCATGTGCCTCTAGGTGCACGGGGAAGACAGGATTTTGCAGAAATCTTTCCCAGTTCGACGTACGCAGTTATCCAATCAGAATCGGCCGTTTATGAAAGCAATGTTTAATAGTCAAGTCTACAGTGATCTTGGCAAAGACAGGCTTAGTTTCCGTCTTAAGCAAGGTCTCAGCGACTGTGAAACGTGGTTTGAAATTGCGATGCCAAGCACTGACCACACGACAGAAATATTTAGTCTCAATGAACACGAAAATAAGGCGGTCTTCGCGAAGATCGCCTGGCGTGCATTCGCTTGAGACAAGTTTAAGCAATGTTCGCGAAATGTAAATAACAACTTTATACTTTAAATAACATAGTCTTGACGAAGCTTATGCTCATGCTATGTTTATGAATACCGCAGCTAGAATACTCTGGCTTCAATTAAATATTCAGATCTTTCCTGAACTCCATGAACAAACTTTACGAGATGATTCGTTATGGAAAATAGAGTATAATACACAGCATGACCTGATTATTAAAGGAGAAATGCATACTATAAATCAAGGAATTAAAGGCAGTTATCAGCGAAATGTCAGTGAGATACAGATTATAGAATTATATTAACAGTTAATGCTCTTATCCGACGTTCTCTCGATGTCTAAACCAACGTAGACAAATATTAAATAAAAATGTATTATTATTTGGGCAGTGATCATAAATTTCATGAACACGTCATAGTTTTTTAATTACTATCGCTGAAAGAGTTTATGTATAAAAAGTTTTAGTGGATCGTACAATCAATTTTACACCGAATTCTCGTACGAAAAAGGCTTGAAATGAGAAATTTGTCACTCAGAAAATATTGCAAGCCTGAAAACATAGCTCGACTCTGAAATACGTGAAAGAACTTGATAAATTTATAACGCTGTTGTTTTAACGGACGTGAATACAGGCTGAGTATAAAAGAATACCCCAACTTTGAAGGTCTGTAATATCAAAATCAAACAACCTACCACATAGATTGACCAATCAAATTAAACGCGGAACTGTGAAATTTGTTTGCCATACATTCATAAATGTTCAATGTGACCACCACGAGCGGCCCGAACGACATCTACGTGATAGTTAAACTCGTTCGACGCTCTTGTCAGCATGTCCGATGTTACGGTTTGGATGGCATTCGTAACTCCCGGTTTAAGGTGGTGAGGAGGTAACGAGCTCGCATTCGACACGTCAATGGTGCGCCACCCCATTGACACCTAGCTGTTCGCGGATTCCTGAACGAGACGTTGCCGCAACGCTGGATTGGTCGAGGAGCAGCTGGTGACCAGGTTCTTCATCACTAGCCCACAAGAAGCCCGGATCTTACCCTGTGAGATTTTTTTCTATGGGGGTACATAAAGGTTTAAGCGTTTTGTCCACCATTGCCGGCTAACATTGACGACCTCAAAAGAAGAATTACGGACGCCATCCAAATCGTAACACTAGACATGCTGACAAGAGTGTGGAACGATTTTTATTATCGCGTAAATGTCGTTCGGGTCGCTCGTGGTAGTCACATTAAACATTTATGAATGCACAAAAAAAAATTTACAGTTCGACGTTTCATTTGATTGGTCAATCACGGTTGTAGGTTGTTTGGTCTGGATATTATAGACCTTCAAATTTGGAGTATTCTTTTATACTTAGTCTGTATGACGACGCCCTTCAATATAGCTGCCATTAAAATGCCCCTTACGTAGAGCTTGTTTCCGCCTCTAAGGCCGAAAAGAGCGGAAGCGATAAGGGTGGCATTGTCACGCGTGTCTAGTGTAGCATCACCGCTATGCGTAAGACTGTGAACTCGTATGCAGTGTTGTTGTCGTGTTGTGTGTATCGGTGGGACTTTAAGCGGTGACTATAAAATATTATTGGTTGAGAGTTTTGTAGCAAGAATTAATACAGTGACCATGAATATTTTCGTGTATGTATCTGACGCGATTTTGAGGTGTAGAGCTTTGAAAAAAAATCGTTTGTAGCTATGTTGGAGAGTTATGAAAGGGTGTTTCTAATGTGCATAATGTCTTGAAAGCAATCGATAGGCCTTGACTAAAGTGTGTGTTCTTTTCATATATCAGCACATTGGACTCACGTTTGATATTTTCTTGCAATAACGAGTATTTCAAAAACTCTGTAACGCATTTCAAGCGCAGGGTAGGTGGGCCCTTTAACAACAGTTTATTGGCACATGTGATAAGCTCTCAATGAACAGTTGGCGGAAGCTACTGATGATGTGTACAGAGCTTTACAGACACAAATAGATATTTCGCATCTAGCGCGTTGCAAGTGAGAGTTGCGCTATGTAATTTCGTCAGACGTTAAAAGAATTAACGTGTTAAAACAATAAATTATGGATTACTTCCTAAAGACATAGAGAATATGGACAGATAAGTAAGGAACAGTGCAAAGAATGAAAACAGGGCTTACACTAGAGTACCACTTGGTAGTCAGCCAATATCAAACCGCACGAGCTGCATCACCATCCGAGGCAGTCTTTTTTTTTGTGAACTGCAGTAATCGGGAAATTGCAGCTAATCTTACAAACCATCTTCATTTTATGTGGTTGATTCAGGGCCCTGAAGGCTGGAATCCAACACGGAAAACACCGTTAAAATGTTCTCTTTTCTTAATAACGTTTAACGAAAATGCATAGATTGATACAAGGAAACACTATCAGTAACGACGATAAACGTAAATATAGGATACGAACGGTCTCCGTACTTCCTGTATCTTTGAGTTACGTGATGGAACGATTCCAAATCTACACAATCTACACCATTATAACCAGAAAGTTATCGTTCTCCCGGCAGTTAGGATATCCACGCAAATTAGTTATATTCCTTCATAACATTGAAAAATAACACGACACCTGTAACCGTTACCAACAAGTAAAAATTTTTTTACATTACTAAAAACTTAAAAATGTACAACTGTCACATGTTTGGAAACACGGTATGCGCGTGCCCACGTCAGAGGAACAAACACGCTGTTTCATCTCTGTGTAGTTATTTAATCTGTGACACCGAGGTGATTTAGCCTGTCAGGTGTCTTCTACTGAGGCAAAGGATTTACAGTGGGTTGCGTATTTTGTGGGGTTGTAGCTACATAACCGGAAATTTCACTAATTCAATTGAGGAAAAGGTAGACTTGAAACACATTTACATTTGACTTCTTTTGCAATTGGATCGCAGTTCATTATACATGTCCCGTATGAATTTGAGACAATAACTAACCTGCAAGAAGACAAGGACCGAATCCATGCTACGTGGTCTGAGGTTAAATTAGAGAAACAATCAATGAACAACTAAATGAGACTTGAGCACACAAAGGCTTGTAGAGGTTTACTTTCCGCCAGACGAGTATGCAAAATTTCCGGGTCTCTAGTTATAAAAATATTACATTTTACACAGGAAAATTATTGCTGCTGAGATATAGTGTTCTTGTAAAAATCTATTAAACACTAGCAATACGATTTAATTCCACTTGTGCGAGTTTTGTTTTCCGGAACGCAGAAATTTTCAAAGTCGCGGGAGCCGCGTTGGTGTAGTGGTTAGACTTCTTGCCTTCAATATAGTCGAACCTAGTTTGATTCCCGGTGGCCTCGCTCCCGAATTTTCGCAAATGGGAACCGCGCCAGACGATGCCGCTGGTCGACGAGTTTACTCGGGGCTCTCCCGTTTCCCCAGCCCTTGCATTCCGCTGCTGCTCAATACTCACCTCTTTTCACCCTCATCAGCTCTCAATACCACGCTGTTATTAGCCGCTCAAATCTCTCCACTCCCTATCTACCCAACGCAGCATGTTTTTCGCGGATTGCAAAAAGCACGCTTGACGTAAGTAGATCGCATGTTGAAATATTACACGATTGCACAACTTGAAGTAACAAATTAATGTGTAAGAACTGAATACTTAAAAAGGCAGAGGTGAAACAACCGCTTAGTACGCGACTCCACGCCACCTCATCTTTGCGTACATGGCGGACACCAAGTTCTTACACACCCTGCGCGGAAGATGTGCGCACTATTGTTTCATTCCACTCTCGAAGTCTGGGGGCGTGAGATGGCGCCTAGCTCTCCATCAAGCACGGACAAAGTTCACACTTCCTCCCCGCCGAGTGCGCGAGAACAGCGGACATGCCAGCCGATAGCATCGCGGTCACGAACCAGACGACGTCACGAGCAGAGCCGCGCCATCTGATTGGCCGGCGAGATAGCATACACTTTGTATCACTAGCCCCGCGCCTCCACCTCCCATAAGCAGCATTGTTCTGTTGCCCGCAGGCGTTCGCGATATCCGTGCATCTTCCCGAGTGTATACTTTGTGAAGGGGAACATTTTAACCTGCTAGCGTCCCCAGCAATTCATAAGTGCTTTATTTATTTTTGCTTATTTTTTTATATTGAATTTAAGTATCAGGAAAGTAAATAATACAGCACGTGTTTGGTTTACCACACCTTCTTGACGTCCGACAGGGAGTGGTTTCATTCCGATTGAATATGCTTTTCCAATGCCTCCTTCATACTCTTACCATAAAGGCGAATATCTGCAGTTATACGTAGTCTTTTGAAAGCACACGCAAATTTTTCTTTAGAACTGCGCAAACGTCGAAATATAGCTCTGTCACAGAGTGACGAAATGGTGTAGCGTTTCTTTTCTGATTGGCTGCGCGAAGCTCATAGAACGGGCCTTGTGTCTGATTGGCTACTGCATGCTGCAAAATGATCACTATTGGCTGGGCTGCCAACTGACGAATAGGTCACCAGGTGTTATTGGCGAATGATGGCGTTCAAACATTTCGCTGACCAGTGCAGCCATTTTGCTTGAGTGTGCGGTTTGAGTTCGCGGTATAAGAGTTTGTTTAATATCTATATTCTTATGTACTCTGTGATAAGAACTGGTGCACGATCTTGCTCAAACTACTAAACTGGAGGTCGAAAGTTTTTTCCCTTCGAAAAGGAAAAATGTGAAAATTTCAGGTAAAGTTTCTTTGCTTAGTTATTCAACATATCAACATATTTATTTTTGCAACTTTAGCAGCGCGGAGGTATTTGGGTTGCTGTGTGATGTAACTGAAAACACTTTATTTCCGACGGTTCCTTGTCAGGAGACCAATAAAATTCAATAGAGACAAGAGATAACCACAAAGGAGATGCCCCACGCCGGACTCGCTTTTAGGTACAAAGAAAGCTACGTTTGCCGTGATGTGCTGGCGCATCAGAACAGAGGCAAGACAGCTTGGTGCGCAGGTTTCCAGCCACCCTGCTCCTTGCTAATAAAGATGCCAGATCAAAGCCGACCCAGGCGGGAGTCTGGCGCACAGAAAGCTGCAGGGAACAGAGACGCAATATCAGCAGTTGTTCTGCGATGCATCTACGGGTGCCTGGCTGAAGGTTACGTGGACGTGGTGTAAACTATGCTACTCCCACCCTGTCTGCCTTGTAACCAGTGGCAAAACATCTTCTCCACATAAGCAGGCGTGTCTTAAAAATGTCATTTTGGTGCTACTAAAACCTGATTTACATGCTGCATAAAAGAGACAAAAGTTAATAACACTGGAGTGAAGATGTATGTATAAGCATCAGAAATACATAGTGGCACTCATAAGAGATTGTGTAAAATATATCAACGCAAGAATGTGAATTTGGGCGCTCATTAGCTCTTATTCTGGCGCCATTTAAGTAAATTAGAAAGCGACACTACACCATACCTCTACTAGTTGCGCTACTGCTTATATACAACCCTACCATAAACGTCATAGATATATACCTCAGCAGTTTACCTAAGCCCTTCAGTCGCAGATAAATCTATATTTTAGGTGGTGCAACCGTACAAGGAATATGGAGTAGAGTGCTCATGCGAGCTGCACAGTAGCCACTCTCCGTGTTCCAACTCAGAACTGTTCTTCTGCCAGAATCACTATCAAAACCAAAGTGGGTACGATTTGAGTTTAGAACATTGTTAATGTACGTTAGTACTTTCAGAGGGTTTTACTCTTCCTCTAACCTACTTTTAATGCAGCTAGCATATATTTGAGTATGCCAAAGCATTTAATGAACGCAAAAGAATTACTCTATTGAGAATCCAAATACGAACACGATCGTCATAATTAGACTTAAAACTGTTTTACCGACATTGGCAGTCAATGTTGGGGACATACGCAGAACACGAAAAAGTGGTTGGAACGAAGACATTTTTGTTTGTGACTGTACTTCTATGGGGNTCTGGCAAGGTAACATGTGTCTGATTGGCTACTGCGTGTTGCGAAAGGCTCCTTATTGGCTGGGCTGTCGGCTAGCGAGTAAACTACCAGGTGCTGATTGACGAAGGACGTTCTGACATATTGCTGGCGACTGACGGCATTTTACTGACGCATGCGGCTTGAGTTAGCGTAATAAGTTGTTGTTTTGCCACTGTACTCTTAAGTACTTTTTGACCTTATTGCGATAGCTACCTTTCATAATTTTCAAATTAAATTCCTAATTCAGTTACTATTTGAAATATTTTATAAGCGAAATTACCTCCCATATTTTTAATTAGACTCGTAGTTTACTATACAAAAATTGTCCCTGCAACAAAATTGCAAACCTATGTTACGAGCCACATATAAGCTGGAAGTTTTATCCATTTACTTTACTCATGGATTAGACAGTAAACGTGCCCCAGCTTTAAAAATTCCCTGCAATCTTTTTCTGATGCTTCTTTATGCCATCTTCAGTTTTACTTTCACTTTAAACTCCAAATGTGAAATAGTCCAAATAGTTCCTAATTAGCTAAACCTGTGAGAAGTGTTCTAATGGAAATAGTGGCTGCTAGCTGATTATCATGACGGCTGAATGTCACTATCACACTTGTTAATTCCTCTGCATTCAAGTGATGTGAATAACAATAATCTGAGGCCCTGGTAATGTGAGGTTGCAAGGATTATTTACGTCCGCCTTAATAGTTTAAAGCCGATTCCGATCCACTGTGCACAATTGTGTACATTACCCACGTGTAAGTAATTTTTGGTCTGAACTGCACACTGTAAAGCACAACTACCAATGATCTTACCCGTGGGTAAACTATTCGCAAACCGTCGTACTGGTCTAGGTCATAATTGGTTGATGAAACAAGTACTGTGTCGACTTAAGTAAAGCACGCATCATAAAGTTTTGTGTTTGCAAACACCGACAACAGAAAATTAAATTGGTTTTGAAAGCGTCAAGGCACTTGGAATGAAAATAAAGTTTGTTTTCGGTATTTATTTAAGAAATATTACTGAACCGGTACGGGTAAACTAGTATTTCAAATTGAATAGTAATTCCATTAAAAGTCTAATAAAACAACAATATAAGAACACACTATTTAATGCACTTTAAAAAAGACTTATCTTAATTATCCATCATTTTAATGAATACAGGTGAGGAGGAAAATTTGCATTAATATTTTGGCCAAAGAAAATTTTCCGAATTAAGAGTAGCACAAACCACCTTACCAAATGAAAGGATACGAAAACGGATGCAAATAAATATATTTTCCANCAACAATATAAGAACACACTATTTAATGCACTTTAAAAAAGACTTATCTTAATTATCCATCATTTTAATGAATACAGGTGAGGAGGAAAATTTGCATTAATATTTTGGCCAAAGAAAATCTTCCGAATTAAGAGTAGCACAAACCACCTTACCAAATGAAAGGATACGAAAACGGATGCAAATAAATATATTTTCCAACGTGCTTAGAGAGGAATGAAAAAGAAACTATGTTGATTTCAGTTTTCTAAAACAGTTTAAGCAATAAGTACGCGTTCGACAGCTGCAAAAAGACTGCATCGTGTTGCCCGTCCCATTCCAGCTTACAAAAATACTAACAGTTTCATGATACTGCAACAAGCG
This sequence comes from Clitarchus hookeri, assembly GCA_002778355.1. NCBI lineage: Eukaryota > Metazoa > Arthropoda > Insecta > Phasmatodea > Phasmatidae > Clitarchus > Clitarchus hookeri. Next base: position 84,377 of record NQII01006770.1, read on the forward strand.
ACGACGCGCAAAGCAGTTCAGTTTCCACCAATGTCATAACTTCCCATCTTACTTCTGGGAATAACTTACTTTTAGAGATACGTGCCAACGTTTCGCTCTGCATTCTAGCTAATTTCTGCCCATTGCAAAATAAAACTACACCAGGTGTTTATGGTACTTTTTGCATAGCCTGTGCTGACTGGGATTGAGCGATATGGCAATATTATATCAATCACAAAACAAAATATTTGAATTATCGCCACTACGATATTGTTTGAAAATTTAGAGCAATATATGGCAATTCAAGGTGGTAGTGATATCCCTCGTAAGCGATATGCAATGTTAGCGATATGCGATGCTAGTCGTGTGCGACTACACCTATAATAAATTTGAATTTATAACTTTGAAATTTTAGCACGAACAGTATTTCCGATGTCAGTATGGTCGCTATTTGCCATTTAAACATTGTTTTATAAAAATATAACCGTAATTTGCGATATAAATATATACAATACCGATATCAGTGATTTTCGCGATATTAAAATAGGTGATATTTCTTATACATCGACACCAATTTTCAATAATTTCGCCAATAATGATATGGTTAGCAATTTGCAAAACGATATTGAAAAGCAGATATCGCACAGCTGTGGTGCAGACTACAAAAAAAAAAAAAAAAAAAAAAGACATGCTAAGAAAAAATGTTCACCCAACTGAGATCACACGTGGCAGAAATGGATGTTGAATCGTATCTACTAGTAGTGAGAGACGCTGCAAACAATAACTATCAGGAGTTCAGCATTTACGTTCTTAGAAAATCAGTGACAAGTACAAAAAAAAGTAAATTTAAAAGCCACAAAAACGAAAAAAAATGAAAGAAAAATAAACATCATGGTAGAAAATTGTAATATCCCGTGTTAGGCTTAGAATTTTAACATTTTGAGAAGTGGGGCCAAGAGTAGGTCAGGGAATACTGTACGAATACTTCTCTGCTGGTAAAAATAAAACTGTCTCGGATATAATTGTACTGTTTCTTTATATTTGTCAGGATTTTGCTAGGAAACAACATAATTTTAACGGCAAATTTCGTAAATAAAAAACCAATTTTTGAAAATGGTGGACAGCATGTGACAAACAAAAGAACATTCGGTTGGAACAGGCCAACTCGGTACGCCATTGGCTGATAGGCGGCTAATGACGAGATATGAGCGCGTTGTTGAACAATGGTAGAGCGGTGAGTGTGACAGGACACCAACATTAAATGGTGTTCCTGCAGTGGTTAGTATGGGAAACAAGCCTCTCTTCAACGTTAGTGAACGTGTTCCGACCTCAAAGTTATACGTGAGTCGCCTATATTCATGAGTGTATGTACATCACTTCCATTGGTCTCTCTACTCCCATCTACAACTATCACGACACAAGACACGCTTATTATAGGCCTACAGTACAACGTTTATTCCTGCTGGCTCTCTACCAAAATAGGGGCCGCAGTGGTGTAGTGGTTAGACTACTCGCCTCCTTGCAAGGCGGTTGAACCGGGTTCGATTCCCAGCGGGGTCGCTCCCAGATTTCGCATGTGGGAACCGTGGCGGGCGATGCCGCTCGTCAGCGGGTTTTCTCGGGGTCTCCTATTTTCCCTGCCTTTGCATTCTGGCGCTGCTCTATACTCACCTCACTTCTACCTCATCTGCTCTCAAGACCTCGGTGTTAAGAGCGGGCCACATCTCTCCACTTACTCACTCTGCCAATATAACGCCAAATTGGAAGCGTCCCAATAACATTTACTTTTCTACGTAGAACAATATACAATCCATATTTTGCATTTAAGTATATTATACTTCGAGTGTTACTGGCGTAATATTACGTTGCAGAGAATCTTATGAAAAATGCTGATATAGTAATATTTCTTGACCCGTTTCTTCAAAGAATGCGCATGTCGTGATGTTACGGTAATCTCCATACATCTCAGTTAAATTTAAAAGACGTGATGTTACGTTGGTGGCGCTCAAAACGTTAATGTCATATAAAAACAAAGGGATACAAAAACATAAAAGAAAAATCGATGACAGGCCGATATTTTTTTTTTCACCCGCCGGGGATACGTGGATGCTGTAGCATCTGAATAATAACCTTCGCTGAAGTGACCCTTGGATAGACGAACGTCCAGCTGAAAGGAGGCTGTCACACATGAGGGGTTGATCAATCTGTCGCAGGTGCACCGTGTATAAATACCTGGCCCATGTCCAGCAGGCCTCTGCCGCTCGTAATCATGGCAACCTCCACTCCAAAACTCNAATGGTTATTACCTTCAACACTGAACACTTGCTATGCTCGATTAAGCGTTTTGTTCAGCAAAAAAAAAATATATATAAATCTACATTTGTACGGAATACCGTTTAACTTGTAGCATTACATACAAATACTATTTTCCCCGCATACAGATTTAGACCACAATTGTTGGCAAATTGGCTTGTCACAATCACATCTGTAGTGTTTGGGAAGTACAAACAATAACAAGAGGTTACCGATATAACTGATAAGCTTGTGTTCCTCAACATGGGTGAAATTAATTTTCAAATAACTTATCAAAAGCTGAGTTTGTACGTAGAACTTGCCGTCTTGTTGAAAGCAATACCGTTAGAGATGGAAAAGGAAACATATGCGACAGTAGTGAGGCAATTACAAATATACACGTGTCTTACCCGGGACTTGAACCCAGAAATCCTCGTACCATAAGCTAGTGTGCAATCAACTGCATAACGGATGTTGGATTCGGAGCATCAAGCTCGGATTTAATCTGTCTAATGAGAGAGAGATTGGAGCTGTTGTTGACATCGAGGTTTTGAGAGCTAACAAGTTTAATATTTCGAAAGATAGAGTTAACTAACCTAAATAATTACAGGGCCATCATTTCGAAAATAAGTGACTGAACTGCTTAAAACATGTAAGTTTACATGGTATATATTGCGCTACTAGTGTGAAGAATTAAGTAGAAATCGGTTGATTCGTCCCTGAGATATGGCATAAACACTTTATTTTCTTATTCGATGATAGCGCACAAAATTGCCAAAAAAAAAAAGAGAGACGGCATACGATGCTTCTAATATATACTGTCAACATAGAAAGTTGGGTTTAATTTGGTTAAATTGGTTAATATACTCCGCAAACTGATCTAAACTATTTATGAAGCCACCATTTTGAACATCGTTGTGTGGTACACTTAAAACTGTAAGTATACATGGCCTTCTGTAGCATTTATAGTGAGCACAATTTTGTGCAAATTAGTAGAACTCTTCTAGAAAGATGGCAAAATGTTCATTTTTTCAACTGGTGCTATTTACAAATACATTTAATGTTAAAATTCTCTTCTCAGTTATGTCATAATATACTCTCTTATTTTTCCTTATGTAACAAATTTCACTAATAATAGATAAATATCGAAACAAATTTTCTATCTCATACCACTTCAATTTATTGTTTTATACACTTCATTACAAAACATCAATGTAGAGTGCAACCACTGTGGACAGAATCCATTAATGTTAGGTAAGGTTAGGTTAGGTTAGGTTAGGTTGTGCTAGATTAGGTTAAGTTCGGTAAAGTTAGGTTAGGTTAGGTAAGGTTATGTAAGGTTAGGTTAGGTTGTGCTAGGTTAGGTTAAGTTCGGTAAAATCAGGTTAATAAAGGTTGGGTTAGCTTACACTAACTTGGTCACCTCAATAACATTAAAACAGGTGACAGGAAAATATAACACACAAAATGGCTTGCATAACTGATGCTTCTAATGAATTCTATTAGTTGTTAGTGTACAAAATGTGTTTGAATTTCGTTGAATAGTTTCATAGATACAACATACTAAACAAAATTATTTATATTAACATAATTAAAAAACAGACTGCCGAACACGAAACATGTCAGTTTACATACCATAATGCAGCAGTACCTGCGCGTAACATTTGGTGCGATATCGGTTAATTGGTCCTCGAGATACGGCATAAAACCTCCATATTTTTCATGTGATGATATGCACAAATGGAAGACAATAATTTTTTCTTATCTCATTCCAATCAATGATTGTATACTGCGAGTATACAAAGTAATATTAAAATCGTTAACATTGTTTCGTAAATATAGCACACTAAACTAAAATGAATTAGCAGCCGCGATTATTAAAATGTGTCACAGTTAAATATGCATATATTATTATGGCCTACCACAGTACAATATCTTCATAAAATTGGTAAGAAGAAGGAATAATTGTTTCCCGAGGCATGATGTAAGATCTTTGTTTTTATTATGGAGCTACCTTGCAATATTGTAGAGAATTGGGGCTTTGTATAGACAAGTTTGATGGTTGTAATAGTTACTGCCAGCATACAGAATTAAGTTGGAATTTGTTTCTTTAATAAAATATAATGTGCTATACTATTTAAATGGCCGCCATTTAAAAAAAATTGTTTACACAACCTGCTTCACTACTATTTTTTTTTTTTGCCAAATATGGCATGAATCTGTCAATTATTTCCCGAGATATTACAGAAAATCTTAATTTTTTTCGTGTGGTGTATCTTACAAAATTGCGAATAAAATATGCTCCGATTCGATGCATTTTCTAGTTGTAATTGATACTGTCGGCATACAAAATAAAGTCGGAATTGATTACATCGTTTCGACAATAAAGCTAATTAAACTTAAAATGGCTATATTACCGCCATTTTGAAAATATTTTTTTGATATTCGTATAATTTTTAAAATAATCCATTTTGCACCATCTTTCGTAGTACTATTTGTTTGCCAAATTTGGTAAACCAATCGATTGTTTTCTGAGATATGACAAAATGGTTTTTGTTCGTATAGGGCCATCGTACGAAATGGTAGTCAAAATATGGTTCATGTAGATACATTTAATAGTTGAAATATCTAATGCAAGCATACAAAGGTAGGTTGTATTTGAATATGTGGCTTTCATGATACAGCATTCTAATCTAAGATGACTACATGGCTGCCATTTTGAAAAAGTGTCTGAGACTCTTAAAACATACATCGTCCATCGCAGTACTACTTGTCTGTCATATTTCGTATGAATCGGTCAGTTGTGTTCTGAGACATGACAAAAATAATGTATTCATTTGATGCTATCTTACAAAATGGCAGACAAAATATGCTTTGTGTAGATGGGTTGATAATTTTAATTTCTACTCCCAGCGAACACAGTTCAGTTGGAATTGTTTACATGATTTCCACGATATAACATTCTATGATAATATATCTGTACACCCACTATTTATAAATTAACTGTGTGATATACTTAAAACATACTACTTACATAATCTGCAGGAGTAATACTTGTATGTCAAATTTGGTTGGAATCGGCGAATTGTTTACCGAGATATGATATAAAATATTTATTTAATCGTTCGGCACTGTCTTACAAAATGACTGACAAAAGTGGCTATATGTTTGCATATATTATGCATGTAATATATACTTCCTGCATTCAAAATTTGGTTAAAATTGGATAAATTGTATGGTATAAATACCAAATAAACCTTAAATATTTGCATAGTTGCCAGTTTTAAAAATGATTACCAAATAAATTTAAATTACGTACGTTTACCTGGCCTATCATATTATCTATTACTTATGTGCCAAATCAGGTGAGAATAGGTTTAATAGTTTACGAGAAAATAAAACATTTTTAATTTTTCATTTGGAGCTATAATCCAAAATGGCTGACCAATAACGATATCTACTTAAGAATCGAATGCTTACATGATGTTCTACTAGCGTATAACCTCTGTTTAATTCGGTTAAATGGTCCCAAACTATTACATATCACCCTAAATATTTAAAATGCCCGCCACTTTGAAAGTAAGTGCTCGGTGTGGGCGAAAATTATAAAATGCAGGTGTTCTTTGTAAGTCATATATGTGTACTGCGTTTATTAAAATTCGTTTGAGTGGTTCGAAAATTATAAGAGGGGACACACGCTCAGAAACACATACACACACAGACATAACATATACAGGAAAGGATTCTCATAAGCCTTTCTTTCCTTTGGAAAGTAGGCAAAAAACTAATTCACCGAAATGACATAATTTACTTCGAAATAAGACGCATCTTCAAAAAAAAAATTAGTCTATGATATCTTTTCGCATAATTTACCCATTTGAGTACAGTACAGACACAGAGGTGAACTGTCTGAAAATTTCTAAATTAATCTTATCTGTATAGCCCATAGTTCGCAAATACATTCTCAAGGTAGCCGTGTGTATTTTTATGCCCGTGTACGCGGTAGATACTTAAAATAATAATCCCAACACAAGCTTTTTTATCGCCATTTTTCAGAAATCTCTACTAGTTAGCAATTCAGGGCGGTCAAATGGAAACTAGACTTCTACCCTTTAAAAAAAGGGAATCCAACACTTAATCCTCTTAGTAGCCGTTATATCCACAGTGGATATGTTGCAGATGAAGGAAATGCATGGCTTGAGCTGTACACGGCTAGGATCATTGCTCAGTGTAGTCAGTTTCTTCCCTGTGGGTAATGTGATTTCGGCAGCCCTGCTTTGTGAGTGGTATTCCCAACGGCTTTTAAACGCCTTTTGCATATGTAATTGGTTGCATGAGTAAAGCAAGTATTGAATCAACGAAGGTTCAATGCAAACCAAAATGTTTCTTGATTTCAACACTTTAAAGACTACATTAATGTGGGTCTGAAATATATAATGTGACTGAGCATAGGAAACAAGCAATCGACTGCCGATTTACTTTTGTTTGCAGTGTTAGTGGCGATAATGTTCCCCTCTGCAGATGGCACTATGCACCGCAATGTATGGCAGCCCCATGAGACTGGCGGCTGGCTATCTGTGCTGACATGTACTGCAGGTTTTTTTTGGGAGTACGAGGGGGGGGGAGGTACTGGAAATAGCCCTCAGTGGACGCAACTCCCAGCTGGAGGTGACGCACCTTGCCGTTGCAAGCTATAATTATCGCTCTGGCCAGGCCGCTACCACATCGTCCCCACAACTGCCTTCATATAACCCCCCCCCCCNNNNCCCCTTCCAACAACACTTTGACTTTCTTACCATCCGAACCTACTACGCTTTCGCCAAAAACAGTATGGCCGACTGTCAACACCCTGGCAGCATGCTCACCTCGCAGAGTCTACATCCAGATAATTAAAAGTAATACGTTCAGTATAAATTATTAATATCGAGCGAAGTGGCGTATTAATAAACCTTTGAACATGCATTCGAGAAGACCAGGGTTCTAATCCAGGCCCGCCTGTCCTGAGTTCGGTTTTCCATGGTCTTCCGAAATAACTCCAAGCTAATTCTGAGATGGTTCTTTACTATAGGGTATGGGCAATAATACCCTCCATATTTCTGCTTCTCTGAGCAACTTGTTACATCTCCAATGACCTCGATGACAATGATATGTTACGCACTACACCTACTTACCAGTTAACTTAAATTTAAGCCCCAGGAAAAATTAATTGTTAACTTTTCCACAAATAATTTTTAAAATTATCTCTAAGTACACACCCCTAAAAGTAGTTTCGTTTTGCCTAATAAGCGTTTCACCTACAAGCGTTTTGCCCAACGGTAATTTTGCCTACCATACTGTTGCAATCTGGGTACTCACATGCTGCAGATTGCACAATGAGATTAATGAATGATTAACGAAGTTCATTCTGACGGAGTCAAGGAAAATGACAATAACGACTACTGGTATGATACTCCTTGATGATTCAACCTTAAAAAATAGACCTAACTAATGTTTACTCCTGTACTACAAGTAGGTATATTACAAATATAACTGTGATGAGCAGATATCTACCGAAGCATGTAGAACCCGAGGGCAATATGCGTGACGTAGTTTACCGGTGTTTGCACTCGTGGAACACCGTCGAAGTAGCGTAGTGGGAGGACTCGCTCCTGCGGCCCGGAGTGACTGCCCGGTGCGGCTGCCCTCTGGAGCTGAGTCAGTGCACAGGTGCATAGGACTTCCTCCACAGGACGGCGGTCGACGGAGGCTGGTGGAACAATGGCGTCCTACACAGTGAAAAACCTCGAAAACTTTCTGTGTAGAAAAGAAAATCATTCCTTTAAAGTTGTTTTGTTTTCAATAACCAACATTGCTTTAATTCAAAGGGAAGGTTAAATGAACTTAAGTTTGCTGGTTTTATTACTGTTTTTCTTTATCCTTTTTTGTTTTATGGCAATATTAATTTTGTTTACAGTGAAGGAAATTATTTCCTGGAGCTTGTTTTGTTCACAGAAAAGAAATATGTTGATGTTCACCAAAGAAAAGGTTTATGTGATAATATAATTTTTTGTCTTTCTTTACTCAAGATTTGGTTGTTAAGAGCCGCCCAAATATCTCAACTCTCAACTTTCTTTCTTTAGAGCTTTTAGTACTTAACGGAACTTTATAAATATTACGTTTCCAAATATAAAATTTCTTATATCTTAGGCTCATATGTTTAAACTTCTTAATACAGTAACTGAACTTATCACAAATTACACTGCTGAACTATTGTAACCAAAATACAAGGTTATCATTGCCATTGCTATATAGATAAAAAAAATTGTTTGTGGTGAACCTACTTAGCAGTGGTTCATGTTTAAAGATACATTTGTTTTCCACAACAGAACTCGCGCTGCGTTGTTTAACTGTGTGCCGCCTCGTGATCGCGCCTTCAGTCTGTTCGCAGTTTCTGCACCCTTTCTGAATCAACCCTTGGAAAAAACTCACCATGCTATGCCATGTTTGGTTAAACTGAACTTTTACTTATATTTTATCTATAAATTATAATATTAAATTTATAACTATTATGAATAAAGACAGAGAAAATAAGTGTATTGGTAATGCCTAGTAATAAACATTTATTTTACATAATATTGTTACCCTGAGCGCGGACGTATCCTATGCTAAAGTATATTTCTAAGCTTAGTTCGCTTGGTGTGGAGGAATATCCTGGAAGTAGAGCCTCAGCAGGACTTCAGAAACGTTGGAAGTAACCGTGGATGGGCAATACATATCTTCCACTGCCTTCGTCGTTCGCTCAGGTGTCTCAGCTGTAGCCACAACAACAGGTCGCGCGGTTCCTTGCAACATTGCGGGTGGTGTATTTCACTAATTGCTCGGATTTTGTTCAATTTCCGAACCATAAGAACAAGTTTTACCTAAAGGTATTTTGCCTATGCTTTCACCAAAATGACTTAAAGCAAAACGACGGGTCCCCAGTATACTAGATATTTTCGAACATCACCGACAGACTCCTCACAATAATATTAGATGAAAAGTTATATACACTTTTTCTCTGAAGTGATTTTTGAGGAGTCTGTGCGTTTCCCCGAAATCCTAATTTAAAATGCCTCCCGGTTTAGTGTACGTTACCTTCCTGTTAGGAAACACGCATTCTGTATTGAGAGTTACACACGGATTTCTTGAAAACATTTCGCCTGGGAGTGTTCTGACAAGACGACCTTTTTTCTTAATGTAGACGTGCTGATTCATAAGATGCCTTAAAACAATCGCGTACATCTTAGGATTACAAAGATTCATCCAAAAAAAGATGGCAACCGGAAGGAGCGCATTTTTTTTATTTTGGAGCTTAAAACATTGTCTGGAAAGGGCGGGATCGACCTGCCAAACCTTGGTTTGGCATACAGACGCCATAGGCCACTCGGCTATCGGACCAATCAGGGTAGTAGGGTTTTAAATAGTGTATACACAGTGCAAAGTTCATATGATATACATAAAGCCAATTCAGATATGATATCAGAGTATATGTGTGCATGTTTTATTATAGTTATTATTTATTAGTTTATTTTATTATATCACATTCTTTTTTCTTATATTCCTTATTTTTTCTGCATTATAATATTTGTAATATATATTCAATTACCATTATTTATATTTGAAATATTCATGTCATTATGTAATATTATATATATATTTACGAGTAAAATGTGTATGGGTTTTTTCGAGCATCAAATAATTTGTGTTACCATTCAAAAGTGTATGATTATTTCATTACGAGGTAATACAAACCATTTGTCTCATAAAAATATTAAATATTTATTTGCGTGTACATACCTCTACATAGACCATCAAAGGTATACATGTGCAAAATGCAAACACGAGCGCGGAACATTATTTATAAACATGAACCAAGTAATGCAGAAACACAATATTATGGTTGAAATTTCTACTCACGGTTAAACGAAGCGACGACGACGGCGATGAAATAATGTCTCACAAAGACAGGTGTTAATTAAATCTAAAGAATAGAAATATGATGTTACTATATAAATTAATAATGAAAATAATACATATTTGCAAACAAAGACAGAGTATTTAAAACTACCCTGCCACCAATCAACCCCTTAATATATTATCCCAAGTATACTCGTTCACGTTTGGCATGTTGCAGAATCATAGTCGTTGCTATGTAAGTCCAGAAGCTAGCACCAATACACACAGCACCTTTCCTTGGGCAATGCTATTAGTTGCTGCTAACACACCAACTGGTCTAATAATTGGTGGTTTATTGTGCCATGTATATACTGACTGACGCTTTCCATAGGTTCCAAAGTCCCAATTGTATATTTAAAAAATCGTCAATATGTTTGAAACCACAAAGTTATTATTTTTCCAAATGTTAATGTGTACGATGAGCGATTAACTATGTAGCAATTTAGTGCAAAATAAAAATTACGGAATTTTGCTATTACATCGTATATTAAACTTATGATATAATATTGCTCAACAGTCACGTAAATTTTTTTTAAATATGCGATAAGTTAATGTCTTGGTGTAGCATATGGCATATATTTAAAGCTATGGGCAAATTAAGTATTTATGAATACGAATAGTTTTTTTACTACCACATAACATAGAATTTTACTGTCATTTAGTGTAGTAATGGGCCCTTTGTGTGCACACGACGTAGTTACATACCAGAAGAAGAAAAGGAAGACTGCAGTATAAAGACTAACAACGATAGGCTGCATTGCTAGGGACTCCCGTGAATCGGACGATTTTACTTGGAAAAAAGGGGACTCTGACGTCCTACCATGGAAGTAATTTCACCTGGACACAAGTTCACCACATACTGTAAAAAATTATATAAGAAATTATATAAAAAAATCATACAGAAAATATCTGTTACGTGGTTGGAATTATTCACTGCTTGTATTAGCGTCAAGATGCTGTGGTTTTCTTACGGCCGTACAGACAGGACTTCAAGACGACTGAAGACACAACTTCAGGAATTGGCATGACTTGTGACTGTGCACAGCGGTAACCTATAAATAGGCAATTGTGTTATAAAAAACATAACTTTTAACTATCTCATCGGTGCTAGTACTTTCTTTCAAAAGAATTCGCAACACGCGAGAACTGACAGTCAGTGCTGACTTGCTCCGATGTCGGTTGACAGGCCAAGCACGAACCTTTGGTGAGGGGACCAGACACACTGGCTGCCAATCACTGCACAAAATAAAATAAACGTAGTTAATAAATTTGCATTGTAACTTTCAGTAAGGACACAAAACATTTTTATTTTAAAATCGTTTGCATAATAACTTTATTGTTAAAAAAAACCATTGAGCTCGTTGCCAAAATTAATTAGACCAGTTAATATAAGTTTTCTTCAAAACATTAGATACCTTCGCGAGAAATTACTCGAAGCAAAACTGGAAGGCGACTGCGATTCCTCACTCTCTCTCACTAAACGCAAAATGGCGACAAAGCAGAAGGGTACTCGGATATGAATACGGGAAGTCTTCATATCGAAGTAAGAGATTTCACCACGCTCCGTCCTTTAAGGAATATAATACATCAAGTTACCATAGCATTTTCACTGGCCTACTTCCTCTTCTTCTAGTCTTACTTATTTTGTCAGAAACTCTGTGAAATATAATGTAACGGTTTTTGCCAGGCATTTGTATTGGTTGGTTTCCCCTCCCACCCTGCTTATTTTCTCATAATATATGTATGGGTGGTAGCAGTAGCAAAATACCACGTGAATTTGGGACAACCAAATCGGTTGACGTCACAGGGCGCCTCTTCCCCTTCCTTCCCAGCAACATGCAACTCTTACTATTATGTAAATAGAAAACATTAGTTTCAATAAAAATTTTAATTTAAAAAAATTAAATATTATCATGTTACATGGATTATTAGTTATTGATTCAGTTTTTTTACAAAAATAATCGCAAAGAGTGTCGTCACATATTGAAATTTCAGTTTTAGAGAGAATTGATTGACCCCGAGACATTTGCAGGCCAGATAGAGCGAGTAGCGGCGACGCAGAGTGGGGAGACCCCGTCTCACGCTGAGACTGCGACATCTCACACCGCCGGCAGAGATAAGTTGTCTGCAAGCCGAACTAAAGTTCGGCAGTTCGATCCCGCGCTTCTCCAAACGATATTTTGAGCTCCGAAATGAAGAAAGCAGAACCCCTAGCGGCCAACTTTAAAACCAACATGTTGGCCGAGCGAGAGCAACACCAGCACATTCTTGCTGCCATCTCTGTAAACAAATATCGTGGTTGAACGACCGGTGCACCCCTTAGCAACAGCCGATGTAAACAAAAGACAAGTGGAAACAATATGGCAAAAACAAGATGGCGGATGGAGACAATATGGAGGACGAAAACCAGATAGCAGATGGAAACAAGTTGGCATATGAAAACAAAATGGAGGCTGTAATGCCATCCAAGAGGGCAGCTGTAACGTCATCCATGATGGCGGATCCAAGATGGTGTGTGTGACATAGTCCAAGATGGTGGATCCAAGAGGGGAGTGGATCCGCAGATCCGCAGCCCCAAACCCCTGCCCTCTGATCGGCATAATCTATCTACTAATCTTGTCAATTACTCTGTGAGAAGAAAAAGTAATTTCACAATTAAACAACAGCCAATAACGGAAGAAAAATTTTAGAACCTGTGCCAAGTACGTAAAAACCTAATATGCTGCCTTCATTTTTCTTAAGATATATAATTATTTCTAGTTATTTAGTACAGCTTGTTTCTGTTCACTTCACGATTTTTTTGAAATTAGCCTTTGAAAATCAGTTACTCTCTATAACACAGTATGTAGGAAAAGGCAGCAATAGCGTATTTTGTTGTGGTACAAAGTGCCAAGGAACTGTGGCTAAATTAAACATTTTCTTGGCCATTACTTTGAGCAGCAAATAAATTGGTTGTGTGCTTCTTACTTACTTGGTTGATATAGCCAATGAAGTAACTTCAAGTGCCTGTCTGTGCTGCTACAACATTGCCTTTCTTAATTATAGATACATTTGACTTGCTTTATTCTCACTTTGGCAGATAATACGGGATGAGTATAAGCGAATACCCCAAATTTTAAGGTCTATGATATCAAACCAAACAACCAACAACCTTGATTGACCAATCAAATGAAACGTGGAACCGTGACGTTTGTTTACCATACATTCATAAATTTTCAATGTGACCACCATGAGGGTCGTCAATGTTAGCCGGCAATGGTGGACGAAACACTTGATCCTTTATGTACCCCCATAAAACATAATTTCACGGGGTAAGATCCGGGCTTCTTGGAGGCCAGTGATGAAAAGCCTGGTCACCAGCTGCTCCTCGACCACTCCAGCATTGCGGCAACGTCTCGTTCTGGTATCCGCGAACAGCTAGGTGCCAATGTGGTGGTGCACCACAAATGAAACATCAGACCGTCCCCTTCACATTGACGTGTCAAATGCGATCTCGCTGTCCCCTCACCACCTCAAACCGAGAGTTACGAACGCCATCCAAACCGTAACCCCGGACAAGCTGACAAGAGTGTAAACGAGTTTTGATTATCGCGTAGATGTCGTTCATGCTGCTCATGGTCGTCAAATTGAACATTTATGAATGTATGGTAAACAAAGTTCACGGTTCCGCAGTTCATTTGATTGGTAAATCAAGGTTGTAGGTGTCTTGGCTTTGATATTATAGACCTTCAAAGTTGGGGTATTAAATTATACTCACTCTATATATAAATATAGTGTTCCTGACCACAAGATACAGAGTTGCCTTTCCTTTTAACCGGCGTTGCTGATTGATATTTTCTTCCCTCGCATATTAGTATTTATTTACATCTTACTATATTCGTTTAGTGGAATCAACTTGAATGTTTTATGTCTTATTTCATATATATTGTTAGCTGGCGAGTAAGTTGCAAGGCGCTTATTTTCGAAAGACGTTGCCGCGTGTTTTTGGCCAGCGATGCCATTTTGCTGGCGTGTATGGCTGGAATACGCCATTTAAATTTTGTATTCTTGAGATTTCTGAGTTCTCGTTTCGCTTAAGTGACCCTTCCAGTTTTTTTATGTCGTCTCTGCTTTCAGAAAATAAAAACGTGCAGATTTTACGACCACAATAAAATGTTATACGTGAAAAAGCCTTCACTCTGGGGCCATCAGAGCATTCCAGAGATGTAAGCAGTCCTATCGGCCTTTTAGGCGTTGCAAAAAAAAACACAAAAATAATATTAAAAAAACACATACACACACACACGGCCGTTTGTTGTCATACCAGTTCCCGTGCCGCTGTTTTCGCTTCTCCACGTTTGACCTGTGCCCTCGGATCTTTAGCTAACGCGATTAATCGACAGTCGTTTGTTGAGCGTTTTTTCTTGTGGTAGCAGTGCGATACGACGCAACAGTGCACCGATCCACGCGTTAGGTGGAACAAATATTTAAAAAATAANCCTCGGATCTTTAGCTAATGCGATTAATCGACAGTCGTTTGGTGAGCGTTTTTTCTTGTGGTAGCAGTGCGATACGACGCAACAGTGCACCGATCCACGCGTTAGGTGGAACAAATATTTAAAAAATAACTCTTCTAGTAACTTAAAAATTTCCGACTATAGGTGTTGTGCTTACAGGCAATACGTGTATTGAGTCACGACTTACTCCCTTCTCGCAGTTAATGTACGGCGCACGTGGTGCAAATTGCTGTGAACGCTGAGTAGGAACACTTGATTTTCAAGCAAATATTATTTTCTTAGTGGTATATCTAAACATTATAAGCTCTGATCCACCATCGCAATTGGATCGTTTGAAATGCTGAGCGTTCCGGGTGCCTCCCCGCGAATCACGGGTGTCCAGTACCGGATACTGGAGTAACTTTACTACCGTTGGCCATTTTAATTATAAATGTCTTCTCGCAATGAAACGCGGCGAATAACCAAAGTAAACTGGATGTATTCACGTAGGATATTGAAATGAGCGCCTGCGTCGAATGCTTTGCAAAAAAATCGGTAGTCCGTAGCTACAGCTTCTCATAACAACTTTTAGAACAATGAAATTAGGTAGAACAATGAAATTATACTTGTGCAAGTATTATATTTGTGGAGAAAATAATTTTATTAGTAATGTAAGGAACCGCAGCTGATATGAGCTGGAGCACTCGTCTCCCACCGAGGAGAACCGGGTTTGATTCCTGGCGGGGTCGCTCCCCGGATTTTCGCACGAGGGATTCGTGCTGGACAATGCCGCTGGTCAGCGGGTTTTCTCGAAAATCTCTGGTTTCCCCCGCCCTTGCATTCTGGCTCTGCTCCAGCTCGCTTCACCCTCAGTGGCTCTCAAGACCTCTCAAGATATGAAATATCCCCCATCACGTGGAGACCAATAAGACACAAGACCCGTTCACAGAGCCTCGCGCAGGCAATCAGCAATGGATAAGTCTACGCCAAAGGAACCGACATGCCAATCCTCTTCTGTGTACCGAGCGAGGCGACAAAGTGGTAAACCACATTCTAGAGAACCCGGGTTTGATTCCCTGTCCGACCAGCCTGATTTCGGTTTTCCAATGTTTTCCGAAATCACTCTAGGCGAATGTTGGGCTGGGTCATTACTACAGGGTGGCTTATTCCTTTCCTATTTCTGCTTCTCTAAGGAACTTACATTGTTTCTAATGACCTCGCTGTCAACGAGACGTTACTCCCTACCAGCCTATTTCTGTATACTCCCGTATTCTGTGACCGATATCCTTCGGGTGTGGCGTTGAATGAACCGCAATACAGAGCGGCGGTAGACTGTAGCGATGGGTAATATGGGAGAACCCTGAAAAGTTCCGCCAGTCTATTTTCCCACGTGCGTCACGACCCCGCCGGGACTCGAACCCAGGTCACCTACCTGAGAGGCCGATGCCTGCAGCTCGAGTTTACGGAGGTCTGATTAGTGCAACCCACAGGTAATAGAACTCGCCATTTTCCAGTACCTACGTATTAGCAGAGTCTCTAGTATTTAGCGTCAGCCTAGAGTTCACAATCCCATACGGACTCTAACAATTATCGTGTGTTTATTGGCTTCTGCATGTGTATATTGAGATTACAACATTGTTATTAGTTGTAATATTGTATTGAGGTTTCTGCTGTTTGAATTCACAAATTAAAACATTTTGAGGGGGGTTACTTATTTCTGTGTATCTTGAATTATGCTTGATATTTATGGTACTTCTTTGGTGAACTTTTGTCTTTTTAATAAATGATGTATGTCCTATTTCAGTCCTTAACTGTATTTGGGTTTTATAGGGGCTTTTTCCAAAATTACGTTTATTTTTGTTATTTATAAGTCTTGTATAGTTATTGAATTATTTTCAGTTTGTGTGGGATAGCCAAAGTTATTAGGGCACGCGTTATTTACCTTTATGGGTTTCCTTTCTTACTAGCGTGTGCAGACCTCATAAATTAATTGACTTCCAGCGTAGCGCGAGACTTTAGTACTGCGTTGCACATAATTAAATACTGCTTTTTATTTCTGGGTCACAGTTGCACAAGGAGTGCCTGATGACAGTACAACAAAACACCAAGTACTTGACGTCCATCCTGCCAACTAATGAATTCGGGAAAAACTGAGTTTTCGCCTGCTTTTATGGCTGTAATAAAGTATATCTCCAGGTCTCGTTCTTGCGTGCTACGTCGCTCGGCCTGATTATTTATTTACTCGCGCTCGTACACTGACTGCGAACAAAACTGTTTTCATGGTCTTTTTTTACGTTTTGAGTGGAGAACACGCGACACGGAACCAGTTAGAGGTGACTCATCAGTATTCTCGTCAGCCTTGTGTGTAATCATGCCGTATTGTTCCCTGCTACATATTACCTCCCCGTCAACTAGGTGCGTTTCCCGCACTTACAGCACGGCAAACTGGACCTTATGGACGAGAGGCGTGGGCCAGGAGAATGTATGCGGGACTGGAGTTCAATTAAACTGAAGCCAACGGCCGTTACAGTGGCGATCGCGTGTCTTGTCGAGTCATGCCCTGCCCTGTACATATCGCGCTCCAGTTGGGGCCCACGTTCCTTGCCTTCTGGTAGTTGGCCTGCCATGAGCGAAGTGAAGCAATAGGAAACCGTACTGATCGTTGTACTGAGACGCAGCCAATCAGAAAAACCTTTAAGTTATGACTATTTTTTTTTCTATAACACTGTCAATGAAGGTGTTTACCAGGAGGCTGAAGTACACAAGGTTATTTTCAAGTTGTTGCGAGCTTTACGAAAACTTGTCTGACCTATGTAATGAGTTGAGAGTTGAGAGACTTGGGCGGCTCTTAACATCGAGGTCTTGAGAGCCAATGAGTGTGAAACGAGATGAGAATGGAGTACGCCGGAATGTAAGGCCAGGGAAAACGGGAGATCACCGAGGAAACCCTCACCGACCCGCGACATTGTCCGGCACGATTCCCTTATGCGAAAATCCGGAAGTTACCTCCCCGATAATCGAACCCGGTTCACCTAGGAGGGGGGAGGGGGTGAGTAGTCTAACCACTGCCCTACTTCCACGGCCTACCTGAACGTGCCATCACATACAAGATGGTAACTAGGCCAACGGACGGCTGATTGTAACAATTGAGATGCTGCAGTTTGCAAGAATCCCCTCCACGAGACTAAAAACCATGACTATAAAGGACAGCACAACGCAGCGTTCGAGAACTTTCCTCTGCTCGACACCGGCCGAGAGAGATGGACCAAGTTACCATCAACAAGACTGATGTGCCGACCGCCGTAATTATATTATTCTTCGTCAGTACTCAACATCAATTTATAAGTTTCACTCTTCTTATTAGTATAACGTTATGGAGGGTTCCTCCAACTTTGAAGTATGATAAAATATAATTTAATATATAGCGCTTCCACATTATAAGGGTTGACTCCATGCACTTTTGATTAATATCCATTTATACCTTCTTCTCAGTAATCTCTCTTTTTCTAATCGTTATATGCTTCCAGTTAACTCATACGGTGCTACCCATACTGTAAATGAAACGTATGATTTGTGCTTAAGAATAAAACGTTAAAAATAATATAAAATGTAAATGCATAATTTCCTCCAGCCATAAAGCATGCATGTTTGATCGCCCTCAGGTAGACTGAGGCTCGCATCTAATTAGCTGCCTCACACTGTACGCGTTCTCTTATCGACTAATATACTAGTATCAAAGTACAGAAATCGACCTCTTCAGAGTGCTAACAGAGATTTTCGTATTCAGCATGATTCAGTTACTTTAAAAACACTTATTAGCAAGTTGGTACATGATTTGATTCTGACAGTAACATTTAGAGATTATGATCCCAGACTTTAAACTGCCGTACGCTAAGTTTGCCCCAGGCGATGCTGGGCGAGTTACGTTACTCCGTCACAGCAGAGTTAATAAGTAGGCAGAGGTAAACCACTGTTAGGAAAATTGTCCGTAAAATAACGGATAATACTGGTTACAAATTATCCAGACATCTGCGTTAAACTACGGTCTCTTCGTGTTTTTTTTTTTTTTTACGTTCTCGCCGTAAATTGTAGATAAATCTCCGTGAATTTACGGAACGTGCCTACAAACTTTCAAGTTTGTTTTTTTAATCTGCTCTTTATAAAAACAGGTAAAAAAAAGGTTTTTCTTTCGTTATGTAGGTGATTCAATTTGTATGACGACTATAAAAAAAATAAAACATTTTGTCCGTTGGCGGGATGTAAACTCTGAAAAAAAAATTTACAGTCCTTCACATAATTAACTCACCTACCACGCTTTTACAAGAAATAATGTTGTAAATATGGAATTTATATGGAATTATGCATGTTCGTATAAGTTTCTAGTCATGTTAGAGTGGGGGTGATTTTTTTTTATTTCAGGTATACAAACAGAGGTAAGAAAAATATATTTATTTTCGTAATGTATTTCATTGCGTATAACAGAGATATAAAAAAATATTAAATATTTAGTCCCGTCGTAGGATTTGAACAAAAAACAAAAAACTAACAATCAAAAACTTGAAAAACTTACCTATCCCATATTTTCACGAATTATTTTGTGAATATGGATTTTACGTGAAAGTGACTTACGCGACTGTCTTAGTTTCAAGTAGTGTTGGAGCGCTTGCTATATTTGCGGTTTGCAGAACGAGGTTACGTATATATTGTTTTATTTTCGTTATGTGCGTGTTTAAGTGTGTATACAGAATTTTTTCTCCTGTAGCGGAATTTTAACAAGAATCAACGAATTGGTTCTCCACAAGTGGTTCGCCACTTACCTACTACTATTTTACACGAAGTAGTACTTTGAAAATGGATTTTGTACTCTTCATGTATTATCTGAATCGAAGCGATAAGAATACGAAGAGTTTCCGTATTTTATAATTACGGAGCTTGTTTCCGTTATTCGTAATTACGAAGTGCCTTTCCGTAAATTAACTCTACATCTCCATAAAAGTTTCTGTAAATCTACAGAAATTTCTCACAGTGTTGCGTTTCCTTTGATTCACTGATTGGTTCAGCGAGGCTCTAAGGACAGGCATGGTGTCTCTTTGGGTAATGCCTGCTGATATATTCTCCCTATTGGCTGAGCTTCCTGCTGGCAAATCGGTTATCAGGCGCTGATTGGCAAACGGCATTCAACATCCTTTTAGCGAGTGATGCTATTTTCTTGGCGCGCGCTGATGGTGTTAGCAGAATATACGTCAGTTTTACCTCTGTATTCTTAATGAATCTGTGAAATGACGCTGATGCGTTCAGCTGTAGTTCGCTGTCTAAAGAACTGTGTAAAGAAAGGGGACGCACATGAGCACAGGGTGGACTTCAGAGATTGCCCTGCAAATCAGAAGGCTCTGTCAGTGGAACTCGCCAGGATCTATTATGGACTGTAATATCATAAGACGTGTGGGCAATTAAATATGCAAACGTCGGCTGAACAGGATTGTGGTGGAGAAGGAGATGGATATGGTCTTGTTTCAGGAACAATTTGTTCCTTTTGATGAAGTAATGGGACTAAATGGCAATGCGTACATCAAAGGTGCCAAACTTCCGGATGGAGTGTTGAAGACAAATAAGAGCATGGATGTGATGATGATGGCCAGCATCTCTAACACACATCGCGTATGCGTACAGGCAATAAAGGGAACAACTAAATGCTGGATTATGTCCTAATACTTTCAGTTAGTGGATGACACACAAACTCATTTAGAAAGATGGGAGGTGGCGATCTATGTGTTAAGAGAAAAACTCTTGGTGGTTGGTGCAGATAGTAATGGGAAGTCTGAACTCTGGCATTCACCAGCAAAAGACAAATTAGGCGAGGCAATCAGTCAATTCATTTTAATAAATTATTTGGATGTCGCAAATGTGGTAGGTGAACTGCCAACATATGTCTCGCAGGCATATGGTACTGAAACGTAAATTGGCATCACTGTGGTAAATGGGAAGGCTAAATACCATATCAGCAATTGGAGAGTACTGGAAGAAAGTGCAAGTGATCATAGACTTATAGTCTTTGACATTGGATATGGAGAAATAATTGTTTATTGTGTGCCAGATATGGGAAGAGAGGTTCGATATGTACGTCAAACAGCAGATTAGTCACTATACGACAAGACCTTGTTGGGTAAACTGAGAAGATGTCCTGAACTGCCGGCAAGACGAAGCAGATGTGGAAGAATGAGTAGCCTCAATCACTCAAATCATCACTGAGACCTGTGAGGAAAATCTTCGAAAAACGAGTCAAGGGCTCCCGAACATATCATGGCGGGACTTGGAATTGAAAAATGAGAGGAAGCAAGTGCGAAGAGACAGGATAAGTCTTCACAGAATTAAAGGCGAGGAGAAAGAATTATTCGCTCAAGAGTACAAGCGAAAAAAGAGGGCTTACTTTAACAGGGCTTAGTCGAAAAAAGGTACAGTTATGGGTGGATTATCTTACGCAAGTGAGTAACGAGGACTTACAGTGTGGACTATAAGAATGCATCTAGTAAAATGAAGAAGGCAATGCATCCACCAAGCATAAGGGTAATGGCGAAACTTCCACTGACCTCCAGAGGTATATGGAAGTTCTGCTCCACGCACTCCTCCCTGATGACTCCCAGTAAAATGAGGGAGAGGAGCACGTCAGGAAGATACAGCAGATAGGTAAAATTCCTGAGAAAGCTGATGCACCAGTTTTCGATATGAAGATATTAACACTTATGGTGTACCATTTGAAGAATGGGGAAGCTTCAGGCTATGATGGTTATTTAGCAGAAATAATTAAAAGAAGCTTCTCGAGAATAAAACAGGAATAATTGAAGATCTACAATGACTGTCTTGTTTCTGGCGTATTTATAATCCCATTGAAGAAGGGAAATCAGTGGATCTTATATAAGTAAGGTAAGAAGGATCCTGAAGATCCAAGATCCTACTGACCTCTGATGTTGCTTCCGGTACTGGGCAAAGTCTATGAGAATCTAATTAACAGGAGGCTTTGGAAGCAGATAAATACCTCAGTAAGAAACAATATTGCTTTCGCAAAAGTATGGGTACAGTCTGTGCTCTACATAATGTACTAAGTATATGAAAAAAATAGCCAGGCAAAGTATATTCTTGGAGTGTTCCTAGATATAGAAGGAGCTTTTGTTGACGATGCCTAGTGGCTGGAATTAATTTACCAACTGAAGAGGAAGACATGTTTAGCGAACATCTGCAGGATGATTTTGGAGTTCTTTGAAGACAGAAAGAGCACATATTCTGCCCAGAATGTGCAAGTAAAGAAGAGGCTCACGAAGGGATATACCCAGGAGTCTGTCCTTGGACCTATCTTATGGAATATCCTCTTCGATGGATTTTTGGAGTTGGGTCTACCACCAGAGTTTGTGGCCTTCGGCTATGCAGATGAAGGTCTTATCCTAATATCTGCAAATGCAAGGCGGCTGCTGAGGAGAAGGCATTAATCATTATGGGGAATATTTGGATATAGTCCAAACAAGTGAAGTAGGAATTATCCATGTCTAAGACAAAGATCATGCTACTCAAGGGGAAACTGCAGAGGCCAGCGTCTGCAAGCTTTGGCGGGGACTCGGTGGAGTGTGTGCATGAAATAAAATATCTGGGAGTTATAATGGATGAAAAGATGAGCTTCCTGAAGCACATAGAGTATGTAACAAGAAAGGCTGTTGTAATCTTTCAGAAATTAAAGACCATTGGAAACAGAAGCTGGGGCCTAAATCTTAGAACACTCAAATTAATATATAAGGCAGTGTTCGAGGCCATTATATCATGTGGAGTCATTATATGGCATAACAGAGCTGAGGCTGTGAGGCATAAAAGGAAGCTCATTAGTGCTCAAAGAGAAGCACTGCTGACCATTACGAGTGCATACAGGGCGGTGTCTAATGAGACACTCCCAGTCATGGCTGGGGTGTTATCAGTAAATAAACTGGTAAGTTATCGGGGCATTGTGGCGGAGGGATCACGGACTGGCAGACTACCGAAGATAGAAAATCGAGAAGTAATGGATGAAGTTCTCCAGAAGTGGCAAGAATAATGGGAAACATCTGAGAAAGGGAGAATTACACACGAGCTATTAGCGAACGTGAAAAACAGATTCGAAATGGAATAGATCACTGTCAACCTCTATAGTGTGCAGTTAAACACAGGCCACGAAAACTTCAAGGCTAAACTTCATAGTCAGCAGTTGGTGGAGTGACCACTTTGTGATGTGTATGGAGTGGATGACAAGATGCAGCATGTTGTCACAGAGTATTTTAAAACAGAAGACAACGGCTGCAAGAAATCACAGAAAGAAAGGGTATTTACTTAGCAAATATATTAAAAGGTCAAGCTCTTCATAAGATTTGGAACGAATTCGCCACCATAACTGGGAAAAGACTTGAAGAATACGATAAGTGGCCAGAAGAGCTTTCCGAGGACCCATGTGGGGGTATTCGGGTACATAAAGGCTTCAATGGAAGAAATCGGAATATCCCTCATTGACGAGGAGGAAAGGTTTCACCGAGAAAACCGGTAGAATACCGAGTATGGTACTAAGAACATGAATGACCCGAAGAACAGAAGAGGAGAAAGTGCCGTGCACTGTCTTACTCATCCGAGTACAGTTGCAGTGCGGGAGAATGGAGGGTGTGCCGGCCTTCGGGCCGTAAAACCTGTAGTTCGCGACATTCCCGGTCTCTTCGATTCTGTAGTGTGCACATTCTGTGTTTCCTCCTATATTCGTCTCTTGGATGCGCGCACATCTGTAACCCCGGGGCTCTACTGGCAGAGAGAAAGAGAGGCAGTGAGACTATATCCGCGGTGGTAAATCTCACAGAAGGCTTAGACCGTATACCGTCGGAGCACGCAATTGGGCCACTTCTGGGCGATGTATCGATGAAAAGAAGTCCCATTATTTTCGCAGCAGCTGCGGATAATATATTTAGAACTACGAAATTCTCGTTATTTGCTAGCAGCACGCTACACTGTATATCTCTCTACATACTCAATTTCCGTGCCTTTATTTTATTGACCATTCTGAATAGTTTGCTCGTAATTCAACCATTCCATGGTTATCGGTTTCTTATTAGTTCAGACAACCTTAGGATGTATCAAATAAATTTTGATCAAACGACAACCGCTAAAAATACTTAATTGTTTAAAGTATTGTTAAGACACCTGATTTTCGCAAAATTATATTCAGGCCTACTTCAACATCTTATGTGCACGCTTGTTGTTTTCCTTTTGCTATTGGCTGCTTATTTTTGCGAGAAGATATCGTGATATTTGACTGGGCCAATCAAAATTGAGTTAATTAGGAATTTAGGATATGTAATATCTCAGGTTTGTGCCTGCGACGCATAAAAATTGCAGTCATTCAACAGCGAAAATAGATCCGACGTGAGTTTTTTTGAAATGCATATACTCGTTTCGCAAAAATCGGGCATCCCAACGTATATAACGAAGTCAAACTATAACCACGATATTTGCACACCCCTACTTATATAATGTAAAGACGTGTTCTGCCATTCGCATGTTATTTCTTTCGCAGTGGCTACGAGTAGCGATGTTTCAATCTGTAGCCTTCTTGTGAACAGCTCTCCAGCCAAGCGCTGCTTCACAGCGCATTCACGAGCACTGTACGCGTACAGACTTATGAGTGCGGTACGTACTAACCTACAATTAGACAAACTAGAAGTGAGTCTCCTGTTCTCGCGACTACATTGCCATCAGTTCAGTTTGTATCTGTATTCCCGCGGTTCACACAACAGTGGACACGCTTACTGTACGACGTTAATCACTCGCCGGCTCTCTGCCAACATAATGGCGAGTTGGAAGTGTCCCAATCAAATGTTAATCCCTACGTAGAACAATAAACATACCATACTGTTAATTTGAGTGATTGTCACTTTGTGTGTCGCTGACTTAATGCTACCTAGCAGAGAACCTTATGAAAACTGCTCTCGAGGTAATATGCCTTCGCCTGCCTCTTCAAATAATGCGGATGTGACCTAACATTTACATGTAACATTTACATTTAGTAATGTTACAGCAATTTCGCTACAACACAGTTAAGTGCAGACGGCGTAACTTAACCTCTTAACACGGTATCCTAAGTGTACTCGGTCACGTGTGACGTGATAGAAAATAAGCGAATAAGCAAATTCGCGGTCGGTGTTAAACGAGGTCAGAAGCTAGCACCAATACGAACACCGCCTTTTTCCATGGGCAATGCCATTGGCTGCTACTGGCATAACGGCACACTTTATAACTGGCAACTGCTTGTGGCGTGGACAGAAACAAACTGCTCTTAAAGGTTCCGTTGTGAAAGTTATTACTTATAAATAAGTCTTAAGTACACGTCTGAACGGAAATCTCCTCGATTGCAACAGCTGAAATGAAAAACTAATAAAAGTAGTTATGATTTTAAAGGGTTAACTCCTCCGTTCTCAGTCCTCATACAAAGGGAATGCTGCACTGGGTGCATGTTGATGCTTTGAACTGTACCGTGTGGCAAAAATATGAGATTTAGGAAGTGCTTAGCATGCGCGTGTTGCCATTTGTTGTCGATATTTTTTTTTCAAAGTTCCAAGCACAATGTATCTTTATCATTACTATCTATCGCGAAGAGAGTAATTCCCCGACGGTATCGCAGTTATTTACTTAAAATAACTTTTTACTGCTATGTATTCTAAATTAATTTGTAAATTAAGGTGTGTAAGTTGCTTCGGTGGTAACAAATTTACACTCAAAACTAAAAAAAAAAATTACATAATAACATGTGTATTGTGACAAACACCAGAAAATTTTGTGACAATTTGACAGCAAATTACGGAATTTTTCGGCCTCATATTATAATAAGTGCCACATTGCACAAGCAGAGACAATTAGTGTATCTGCAATCGACGTTATGTGGTGTTGGCTGATTTCAGCACAGCTTTTTGGAGTTTGCCGTAATATTATCACGTCCCGTATTATTTAACCACACTGGAAATGTAACGTGTGAAATTACTCATATGATTATAATGGATTGAGTGTTGTGGTACTTGGAATGGTAATTTTCGTTGGGGCACTGTCAACTCGACATTGTATTGGCTGATAGCTGACCAGTAATGAACGTTGTGCAGTTCAGGGGGAGAGTTTTGTATCATGTGAACCAATAGGAACTCTGGTGTAGTACACCATACTGAGGTCGTATTTTATGAAGTGGTGAATATAGGTGACTCACTTGTAACTTATCTTCAATATTTGTAAGTATATGCCGCAGTTAAGTCACTGCTATAGTCTATTTGCGGTTACTTCACACTTCTTGAATGAAACCTTTGAAAAATCATCCTATGTGTGACGTATTTGGCAGTTTCCTAAAAATTTCACATATTACAAGTGTTTTATACTTGTGTTAGTATTCCAGTACATTATTTTTAGTTAAATTGAACTTTAACTTATATTCTGTTCATAAAATGTAATATTTCAGTAATAATTCATATGAACAAATACAGGGAGAAAAAATGTGTGTTGATAATGCCTAGTTATAAACTATTTTTATGGAAATTAATATTACACTGAGTGCGCACGAATTCAGTGTGGTGTCCCGTTCTTGTAATTCTCTAGCTTNATTTTTATGGAAATTAATATTACACTGAGTGCGCACGAATTCAGTGTGGTGTCCCGTTCTTGTAATTCTCTAGCTTTGTTTGCGTGAGGCGGAGGAATATCCTTGAAGTAGAATTTTAGCAGGGCTTCAGGAAAGTCGGAAGTAACCGTGAACAGCCTGTATCAACTAGGATGCATGTAGAATACCCGCAGAAGGCGATGGTATTATTGACTGGTACAGTACATGGAACTGGGCATTATTTTTGTGTTTTCTTCAAGATGGTAGTCAGTCACCTGTATGCCCTAATGTACAAACACGATCTATTAGTCCACAGTTAACCACGTATTCAATCACAGAATACTGAATAATACAGAGGTGAAACAACCCCTTATTCCGCGAACTCCAGCAAAATGNACCACGTATTCAATCACAGAATACTGAATAATACAGAGGTGAAACAACCCCTTATTCCGCGAACTCCAGCAAAATGGCGTCAGTGGCCAGCAACACGTCGGAACTATGTCCGCCATTCAGAGCCTGGTAACTGACTTGCCTGCCTGAAGCCTGGCTAATAGGGAAACTTTCGCTGCATGCTGTGTCCTATAAGGCTCCAGGCCACTTATAAAGCCTCGCGCAATCACAGATTGCGTATGATCACATAAAACAACATCCATACCATTTCGCCTCTGGCTTACTTATCTCCTCTGTGACTAAATTGAATTATGCATCGTTTATTACTTGCAGGATGTTAATCATCGGAGTAGGACGTACCCCCCCCCCC